>BDDA01001286.1:8962-25678 GCA_001662385.1 Chlamydomonas asymmetrica | reverse complement strand
TGGCTGCTGCCGCCGAAGGCAGGTGCCCCGAAGGATGAGCTCGCCGGCTGAGTTGCCGCCTGGCTGCTGCCGCCGAAGGCAGGTGCCCCGAAGGATGAGCACGCCGGCTGCGCTGCCGCCTGGCTGCTGCTGCCGAAGGCAGGTGCGCCGAAGGATGAGCTCGACGGCTGCGCTGCCGCCTGGCTGCTGCTGCCGAAGGCAGGTGCCCCGAACGCAGAGCTCGACGGCTGCGCTGCCGCCTGGCTGCTGCTGCCAAAGGCAGGTGCACCGAAGAATGAGCCTGCCGGCGGCGGTGCGGCCTGGTTGCTGATGCCAAAGGCAGGTGCACCGAAGAATGAGCTGGCCGGCGGCGTTGCCGCCTGGTTGCTGCTGCTCAAGGCAGGTGCGCCGAACGCAGAGCTCGCCGGCTGAGTTGCCGCCTGGTTGCTAATGCCGAATGTGAATTTCCCAATCGACACATTTGCCAGCTGTGGTGCGGCCCCGCTGCCAAACGCAAATCCTCCCGACGATGGGCCCGCTGGCTGTGTTGCGGCCTGAGTGCCGCTGCCAAATGTGAATGCTGCGGACGAGAAATTTGCCGGCTGTGCTGCGACCCTGCTGCCAAACGCGAATCCTCCCAATGATGGGCCCGCTGGCTGTGTTGCGGCCTGAGTGCCGCTGCCGAATGTGAATGCTGTGGACGAGAAATTTGCCGGGTGTGCTGCGGCCCCGCTGCCAAACACGAAACCTCCTGCTGATGGGCCCCCTGGCTGTGTTGCGGCCTGAGTGCCGCTGCCAAATGTGAATGCTGCGGACGATAAATTTGCCGGGTGTGCTGCAGTCACGCTGCCAAACGCGAATCCTCCCGCTGGCTGTGTTGCGGCCTGAATGCCGCCGCCACACCCTCTGTGCGGGGGGAACGCCGGCTGAGCAGCAGTATGGCAGTTTGCGCCAAACGGAATCGGTCCATCATGAGGCTGTGCTGCTGCATGTTTGCGTGCACCGAGCGTGTCAGAATACGGTCGTTCGTGCAACTCATGTCCTCCACGCTTGTTGTTGGTAGCAGTCGTCGGAAAGCTTGGCTGATGTTTGCTGCTGTCGCCAGTGGCCGCCACAGCGTGTGTTGTGTTGTGCTGGGAGCTGTTCACTGCACACATGCGCACAAGGGTACACAAGCCAGGCGCGACAAGGTATGTCAGGCACTTGTGTCCGCTTGTGGCAGTGCACTCGCAGGTGGTGCATCGTATGTACCTGGCTTGCAGCTATTCCACTACTGGGAACACTATGCACCTGCGTACCTGCTGTCTACCTTGTACATGTGCCTACGGAGTTTCCAAACGGGTCGGTGGATTCTTCGCCTATGCCTCAACACGCACGTTCCCCGGGTCCTCAACCAAGCCACGCAGCAACTTTACCATGCAACCTGACACAGTTGTTGCAGCAAGCTTGCGTGTGAACTAACCACTTCTGTATCCACCCCTGACAATCTCACCCAGGTTCGGTACAGATTCTGCGCGATCCATGGTGCTGCTGGCGGGCTGCTTGGTTTCCTCCTTCACGGCAGTGGCAAGCTGTGGTCTGGAGCTCCACTGTCGCCTGTCAAGCCCCTCTGCACGGGTTGCTGAGGTTGCATGCAAGCGCTTGGACGTTCTGTCCGAGCTGTGGCATGCGCGTGTTTGACTCAACCTTGACGTCAATAGGCACGTCCGTTCGAGCAGTCTGTGATGCCTGCATGCTGCACAGAAGCTCCTGATGTTACTGCGAAAACAGGAGTGCTTGGTTGTAATAATGTGCCGCAGGTGTAACGCTGCTCGGAGGCCTCCAAGAGTCCAAGTGCAGGACAAGGTACACCGCTGTCGAGGAGCCGCTTGGTGAGGTTAGTACGTGACAAAGCTCACTGTGGGCGAGTTGACATCAAATACAACCATAGGTACAGTCACGTTGGGGGTCTGGGCTTGCCAGGACAGCAGTTGGAACATTGGTGAACACAAGTGGCTGATTAGCAACGTGACAGCACGTTTGCTGACTGGTGCTGATCTGAAAAGCGTGCAAATAGACTCCTGGATGAACCGCCTAGGCCTGCACCTGAAAATGGCCTGCTGCAGGAGTTGCAGAGGAGGGAACGTAGGATTTCAAATTGATCTCTGGCCAGGGCGGATTGCTGCTTTGATGAGTGTGCGTAAACTGACCGTTGCAGGGTTATGTGCAGGATATGACGCATGTTTGGATGGCCAGGCTGTACACATGCAGGAGTACATGCAGGGGTATGAGGCCTGACAGTTGGTTGCAGACATTTGCGGGTATGCCCCTGGACGCTGGGAACGGCGCGGCAGGTGGGCAGCGGGCAGGAGGATTCGCGTTTGTTCCACGCCCATTGGACTTAGACCAACACCCGATTACTCCACAACCAGATCTACATGGCACCATAGCGCGGCAGGTGCATTTGAGTACACGTAAGTACCATATTACGCACAACAGGTGCATGATCCGCCCGACTGATTTAGCACCATACGGCTTTCTTGTTTGAGGAACGCCATGCAGCAGGGTATGCACAAGACATCGCTTTGGGTTAGCAGTATGTAAGAAAGAATTGATGGGGGCGGGGCGGTGAGGAGTCACACGATGATTGCCTGTGAAACTGCAGTACTTGTGTGCTGGGTACCGCTGTGCACACACCGTGAAAGTCAGCAATGTCACTGACAATGCGGGGGCAGACCGGGAGCACCCAAACAAAATGATGAAACGCAACACGCATGGGCGTATGGTACAGCCGACAGGGAGCGGTACACAGATCGGCATTGGAGCACAGCAAGTCGCTCGATGAGCAGTTGGAAAGATTGCAGAGTACGAGCGATGGGGAAACGCGTGGCGGAGGGTCCAAACGCGCACCCGCATGCATGTATGCGCGCATGCACCAATACGGTGCACACAGGCTCCGTGCATGCTCGGGGCAGGGGCAGGGAAGCGTGCAACAGGAAGAAAGCGGTGCATGTGACACTCAAGCAGTCAGCGCCAGCAGTCGGTACGGACCAACATGCATGCAGCATGCACCTGCGCACATTGCAGGGGCAGCTTTGACCATGCGTAACTTGATGAAGCAATTGCAGTTCCAGGAATAAACCTTGACCAGCAGACTCACACTCTGGGCAGCATTCATTGGCCGCTGGGCCAACCATTTCGTCCGATCATGGCATGGGTCAACACAACCTCCCAACCCTCGCATCCGATGCTCACACCCGGCTTATCACCAACGGTGGTCTGTTGGCCCCCATCGCATATCAGGAGTCTGACAGGTTGGGGTGGGATTGAATTCTATACCTGAAGCCCAAGGACTAGGCGGTTTAATTTCCAACATACCAGGATCATGCGCCCTGCCAGCTACACGCCATTCTCCACGCGCACTACCGTACGTGTGCCAGCACCGGGCCCTGGCCGCGGGGTTATTGTTGCCGTCACGCTAAGAGCCCTGTCGCACCACAAGCCTTGCCCTGTGCCTTCGCGGCCCCTGCTTCCTTTTGGCGCCAGAGCTCGGCTTGGCGGATGATGGCGCATAACGGGGCCCAGAGCTTGAGGTCAGCGGTGAACGCACAACGCTGCCGGACTGGACCGCGATGGCCGTTGAGCCCCTCGTGGCGGTGATGCGGCCGGCGTTGGCTTTCAGCAGCTGCAACGCAGCCACGGGCGCGGCTTGGTATGAGTCGCTGAGGCGTGCGGTGGAAACGTCGCACAGCGCCGCGGCGGCGGACAGCCACGCCTCGCCGTCGTCATCACCTTTGTTGCCGCTGCTCGGCGGCACAAACCGCAGCTTGGCGAGCGCGCGCAGCATCACGACCTGCGCCTGGCCGTTGGGCGCGCGTGCGAGGAGCGCCAGCGAGCGCGGCGCGAACGCGGACGCCCATGCATGCGGCAGGCGGCCGCACGCGAGGGGAAGGCGGGCCAAGGCCCTGCGGGGCGCGTGCGTGCTCAGCGCGAGGTGCAGCGCTTGCTTAGCGGTATGGCGTTGGTGGCGGAGCAGGACCGCCAGCGCTCCCAGCAGCACCGGCATGCTTTGCCCTGCGTACGCGGGCATGTGGGCCAGGCTGTGCTGCAAGACCGCCGTCAGCAGCGGGGTACGCCACAGTGTAATGCCGCGCGCGCGCAGCAGCGCTGACACGCTGCGCGGCTGCCTCTTGAGCATGCGCCGCATGGCGGAGCTGCGTGGATTGCGCAGGAGTGCTGACTGGCCACGTGACCGGTTTGATGCCCCCTGTTCCGCATTGTTCAGGTCGCGGCTGCCGCCCTCCGCTGCAGCGGGCGGCGGGGGAGAGACACCGACGATGCCGCGGGTCCGCCAAGACCAGCGCGCGAAGGCTACTGCGATCATGGCCACGCCCTGCGGGGACAGCGCCGGCTGCTGCTGCGTTCCTTGCTGTGGCTGCTCCAGGGGCAGATCCATCCTTGTCGCCTGTTGCCCACCACCACCAGCACCTCCGCTCGTCCCACTGCCGCTTGCAGGGCATTTTCGGTCGAACGTGCCGCCAGGAGCCGTTTTGCACCTGACACCTGCGTGTGCACGGACAGCCTGTGACGGCGGGCGCAGCCCCGCGTTGCCGTCGCCGCGCATGAGGCGTACGGCGGCGCGCGCCGCTCGCAGCTGCCACCACAGCGGCGGCCGGCAGTTGAGCTTGGTGAGACCCAGCACTACCATCGCCAGCGCCTGCCCATCAAACGCGGGAAGGCCTTCCGCCACAGCTGCGAGGAGAGCGTGTAAGTACCGAGGCGGGGGCTTCAACCGCAGCGCAGCCAGCGCCCACACAATGTGTGCGAGGTCGTGCGGTGTCGGCCTGCCGATGTCGGCCTGGGCTGCATAAAACCGCCATGCCTGTTCTTGTGCTGCCTGAGTGGACGCTGATGCAGCCGCAGCCGTAGCCGGCCCAGCAGCAACCCCATCAGCACCCGCACCAGCATCTGCTGCCGGCTTGACCTCATCTGGGCCGGTTGAAGCAGCAGCTGGCCGGACGGCTGCCGCAGGAGCGGGGCGGGATGGCAGGAGGGCGTCAAGGGATGGCAGCAAGATACGAATGAGACTGTGGGGGGTGGCTCGCCTGCCCAGCAGGCTGCTGCCCGCAAGGCTGCTGCTGGCGGCGCTGTCGTCCATGTTCAAGTCTACCGAGCCGTGCTTGCCTTCGCCACGGCTGTCGTCGCTGCCGCCGTTACTGGTCACAGACATGCGCGCCAGCGCCCACAGCATCAGCGTGCGGTGGCGGGTGGGTAGTGCATCAGCCACGGCTGCTGCCCGCGCCACACGGCGCACAGCCGCTGCCGCCGCAGCGGCTGTGCCGCTGTCCTCTTGCAAAGCTGCGGTCGGCGAAACATCATCATCGGGTTGAGCGGCGCCTAAAACGCTGCCAGGGACTGCATCGGCGTCCAAATCCGCATCAGCGATTCGCACGTCTGCGTCTGCAATCGCCGCGGCGATCCGCTCTTCTAGGCAAGCCTCCAGGTTTCGGAGCCACCTGGCCCCGGGGTGCATGCGCAGGCGCGCTAGCGACCACATCAGCGCCGCCCAGTCAGCAGGGTCGAGACGCTGCAGAGCTCGATGGCTGGACAGCAGGATTGCGCTACGGAGGTCCTCCTGCTGCTGCTGGCGCTGCCACACGGTCCAAACCCCATCAAAGCGTGCGTCCGTATGCGGCCGGCCGGTAGAGATTTCGGGCGCGGAGGGGAAAGGGGAACACAGCACTTGCGGCTGCAGACGCGCCAGCGCGTCAATCAACTGGACGAGGCCGCCGGGAGGCGCCGTCAGCAGCAGCGGCTGTGCCGCGAACACCAACACATCCACCACGGCTGGCAACGCACCAGGCGACGCTGGCCCTGCACGCAGGGGCGGCGCGCCAATCGCTACCGTGTCAGCAGCGGTCAAGCTGCCAGTGGCAGCCGCAGCAGCTGCTGTGGCAGCTGCCAGGGTGCCGTGCTCCTCCTGCTCCTCTGGCAGCGGCGAGGGCGTCGAAGCGCCCCCGTCAGTGCTGCTGCTGCTGCTGCTGCTGCTGCTGCTGCTGGCTCCAGGGCTGCCAAACACGCCTGCACTGCGCAGCTTGCTGACCGCGCGCAACAGTGCTGCCAGCTCGAGCGCTGTAGGGCTGTCAGTGCCAGGATCAACGCCATTTTGGGTCAGCAGCAGGGATGCACCGGACAGGGCATGGCCGAGGGTGTTGCCTGCGGTTTGTGTGCTTGATGGCATAGCGTTGGGCGCACTGACAGATCCAGCAGAACGATCAGTATCAGCGGCTGATCCAGGCAGCCGACGACGCACCCGCAGCGGCCTCTGCGGCCCTGCTGCCTGCACAGCTTCAGCGGGCTGTTGCTGCTGCTGCAGCAGGTGCTGCAGCTGCTGCAGCTGCTCAGGGGCAAGCAGGCTGGCGCAGCGCCTCGCTGCAGCTGCTAGAAGGTCCGTGATGTAAACGCGTTGCTGCGCCTGGCCCGCCAAGGATTGCGGCCGGGGCAGCAGCGCCAATGACTCGCACACCTGCACATTGGCCCACACACACACCGCGAGCAAATTAGCAAACGATGCCAGCATGGCAATGTGCCGCAGGCAATCCAACCACACAAGCTATACATAATAAGTACATAAAACATCGGAAGAGTGTGTGCCGAAGGACATGCGAGTCACATGCCCAAAGCATTAGCACGCATCCAGTGACGGGGGACAGGCGAGTCGGGCATTGCACGCATGCGCGCTGTGGTGCGTGAGACAGGCTTTACGGCCACGCGGCGGGAACCATGCCCGCACCTGCACGATGTCTTCAAATGAGAGCCTAGGCATGGCCGCACGCGTGCACGCTGCGTGCACCGCGAGCCACTCCTCGCCGGGATCGTAGCCCAGCACGGCGATGCCACGCAGCAGTGACGCCGCCTCCCTCCCGCCGCTGCTGGCGCCGCCGCCGCTGCTGGCGCCGCCGCCGCTGCTGTTGGCGCTGGCAAGGGCAGCGGCTCCGAAACCGTGGCTCCGGAACCCCTGCACCGCCGCTGACAGCTGCGCGCGCATGCGCGCCTCCGCGGCGGCACACATCGCGCCCAGCAGCGCAACCAGCTCCTCGGTCAGGCTCTCCCGCACGGCGGCCGGCAGGCGCGCGAGCGATGTCGCCGTCAGCGCGAGCGAGTGTAGGTCGCTGCCGCTCGCGCAGGCCGCCGCACGTGCCAGGGCGCCATGCAGCCAGGAGGGCTCCGGCGTGTAGCCGATCTGGGTCACCGCCCACAGCATGAGCGCCAGCTGGCGGCCGCTGGCGCGCGGCAGCACGCGCGGCTGCAGCGTGGCGCCGAGCAGCGCGTTCATCCACAGCGGCGCGGGGCGGTAGCCGGACCGCGCGACGCTGTGCAGCAGCGTGGCGGCCTGCTGCGCGCTGAGGCCGGGCGCGGCGGCCAGCGTGAGGCCCAGGAAGGCCTCCATCCAGAACGGGTCGGGCTTCACACTGCGACGATAGATATACATCATGTATGATTTGGGTTTCACACATAAGTTTCAGAAGTGAGTTTCATACCAGGGAAGTGTGCAGGGATCGAATCTGATGTTAGCTTGCAGTGCAGCATGGCAGCTCAACCAGCAGAGGAAGCAGGCTGCGGTGCGATCTTGGCCACCACCAACCTGAGTTCCAGAAGGGCGTAGAAGGTGGACACAAGGTCCTGCGCGTTTATGCACTCCATCACCTCGTACGTCCGGCGCAGCAGCGCCAGCCGCAGCGCCGCCGGCGGCGGCGAGCCACCCAGCACCACCAGTGCGTGCAGCGCGTTGGACACGTCCGCCGCCTCCATGCCCGGCAGCGCCGCCTGCAACGCCTGCGCCGCGCCACGCCGCGCCTCAGCGGACAGGCGCCAGCCGGGCAGCGGCCGCGAGGGAGACGAAGCCTCCCCTGCGCCGCACAGCGCCCCCAGCCCCACCAGCAGCTTAGAGACCTGCTCGGGGGACAGCTGCTGCTCGCCCGCGCCCTGCGGTACGAGTAGGGCCTGCTGCAAGATCCGGTCGGCGAGCGTGTCGAGCCAACGCTGCGCACTGGAGGAGCCGCGTGAGGGCTCTGCTGCGGCAGCGGTCAGGGCCTGCAGGCCGCCAGGCGTGCGACTGACTTTGGCAAGCGCCTGCACTGCCAGCACGAGGGCAGATGGGCCTGCAGGCACATGCATGCGTGCGCCCGCGGAAACAGCAGCGCCAGCGGCGCCGCAGTGCTCCGAAACCAACCGAAGGAAGGCGGACAGCAGCGGAACAGGCGGCGGCGCCTGCGGGACGATCTGAGCGAGGCTCGTGAGCATGCGGGACCAGGCCGCCAGCCTATGCGGCTCGCCCGCCATGCGCGAGGCAGCCGCATCCGCGAGCCACGCCAGCGCCGCATCCACCAGCTCTGGCGAGGCGCAGTCTTGCACGCGGAGCACAGACATCGCGTGCATGAGGTTGCTGTGGTCTGTCGCGCTGAGGTTTCGGAGCTGCTCCGTGGGCTGGCGCCCGAGCGCCGCCAGGGCTTCGTGCACAAACACTTTGCTCGGCTGGTGGTGCAGGCGCGCGAGTGAGTAGAGCAGCACGGTCAGGCTCCGGGGCCGCAGCTCGGCCAGGTCAGGGAGCAGCAGCGTCAGCAGCTTGGTTACTGTGGGCTCGGGGGGTACCGCGTGCCAGCCGCTAAAGCACTCGAGCGTGTCAACGGCTTGCTCCGCGGACAGCTGCTGCAGGCTGGCGCAGAGGGGCTTGCAAGCCGCGTCCAGCCAGGCCCTTGTGGGCTTTATGCCCAGGCGGCTGAGCGCGGAGAGCAGCGTGTAGACCTCCGCAGCGTCGCAGTCCGGAAGGTGCTGGCCGCTTGCGTGCAGCAGCGCAGGCGGCCACCGAAGCGGCAGCGGCGACCCTGCCTGCTGCACCACAGTCACCAACTGGAGCAACTCGTGCCGACAAAGCAGCGGCAGGATGTCCAAAGCCTGCTGCAGGAGCACTGTTATGCTGTCATCACCAGCACCATGCGCTGTGGGCAGGAGCTGATTACTGAGTCTTGGACCGTGAGAGGCTCGTGGACGATTTTCGCCCCTGATGCTGACCACGTTTGCTGTGCCAGGCGTTTGCATATCTGGACGAGTCCCGTGGCCGCTGAGATAAGGGGCGTTTGCGTGCAGGTCCAGGTACGGCTGCAGGATAGCGTACACTTGGCCCAGGACGTTGCCACACTGCGACGACGCCGAGTCTGGCGGATCAGGCGCACTGACAGCAAGCAGTGCGCATAGGCCGTCGCTGGCTTGTGCAGGTGAGTCAGCATGCGCTGACAGGGACGCCACGCACTGCACGACCCTGCTGGTGAGCGTCGGGACTGTGGAGCAGGACCTTGCCTGCGTCCGGTGGTAGGCCGTGGTAACATAGGGTTGTCATAAACATGCTCAGGACAGGCGTGTTGAGCAGCACAAACCCACAGAAATACACAACCGGGCAAGCGGTGATGAACAAGCACCACAGCGGGACGGTTCGGCTCTCCAAAGCGGTTCGATCGAGCTGTCCACAGCACGAGAAACGCACCTGTTCATGTTCGGGTGCGAACGATAGGCTAAGCTGCTGGTGGCTGTAAAGCTTAGGGTGGACGCTGCAGCAGCAACCAGCAGTGCACATAATATCACTCTTATGAGACAAGCGCATTGATCTTGCAACCCAAGGCCTCTGTACAGCCGTCAACGCAAGGCCGTGCTTTGCATCCAGCCCTCAAGCCTGCACTGGATGTGCCTTAGTCCTATGCACAAACGGGAAGTCAAGCAATAATACATATGCCGCTACATTGTTTTGCTGGACACTTGCCTGATGCTCAGCACAGCGCCACACGTGCCCGCAGGCAGGTTCTGGACCCCGTGTGCGCGGCTTGTAACAGACCATACAGGACCGGCCAGGCCGCAGAGCATTCTCCCAGATGCTGCTAACCCTGCTTCCTCTAGCTCGGCCGGCCTCAAACTGTGTGAACTGGCATGCAAAGCGTGCGGAAACAAAGGCGAGGTGGGACGTACGGGGAAAAAGTGTGCAACAGTTGCAGAGGTATGTTGGAGGCTACGATGAACATATGCTTTGAGGAGCATACGCAGAAGGTACCGAGGTGGGAGGTGGTGGAAGGGTGAAGGGGTCTCTTTGCAATCCCCATGTTGCCCTTCACCCCCGAATTTTGCCGAGTTGCAAAGCCTGACCTGGGTTTGGCGAACTTATGGCGACCTGCACGATACTTGGCTTTAAAGTGTCGCGTTTTACTTCTGGCGCGTGAATCCACCCGTTCTCTTGGCTTGGGCCGCGGCTTTCAGAAAGGGTTGACTAGGCAGGTTGATGGCAGGAGAGGGAGAACGGGTTTGCCGCCCGAAGTGATACATGGCTGTTAGAACTAAATAGGGATGCTGAACCAGCTGGCCTTAGGGGACCAGGCGGATTCAGCATGAGTGCGGCCGCAGCAGCACACGCGCCGGAGGACCGTCTGCGGCAGTTACGCGAAGAAAATGACCGCAGGAGGAAGTAAGCCGCTTTCTTGGGCTTGTGCACTATTGTGCGCCTGTGTGCTAGGCGGTCAGCATGGTTGTCACCAATGGCGCACATTCCGCAGGGCACCATCAAGCTGCCCTTCTCCTTGTGCACAGGAAAAAGGAGGAGGAGGCCGTGAGGCGGCAGCAGGACGAGGCGCTGAAGGTTTGTGGAATACCACAAACCTTACACTGGCTTGGCTGAGCATGTTGAGCCCACCACGCTCAGCACATGGTGCTACCGTACCCAACGAGGGAGGCACAGGCAATACTGACAAACATGCGAATCCGTAACACTCGTTGAGCTCAACCTACAGCTTTATCCTGGCTTGGTTACAGGCAAAGGAGGCTCTTGAACGGAGGCGCAATGAGCGTTTGGAGCAGGACGAGAGAATGCGCAAACCATGGCAAAAGCCACCGGACCCCAAAAAGCCAATACTGCGCAAGGGAGCAAAGCAAAAGCCGATCAAGGTAAGCTAACAGTAACACAGACCCTCATTCGCCAAGGTTCACGATTAATGCATTTTGGCTTTTACATGCGTTGCGAGTCAAGGACGAACGAGGCTGCACAGCGTAAGCAATTCGTTGTCTTCTGAGAAAGTTGACCTTGCATCACTCGTGGATTGTCACTGCAGGCCGAGTCACAGGTGGACGCTGAAAAGCACGCGGAGCTCGAGCGGAAGCGGAACGAATGGCGCAGCGGGCTCAAGGAGTATATAGCACAGCAACGCCAGTCCCCACCCAAGGTGTGCAGGTTGCGCAGACTTACGCCTGACACGGGCTTGCTTGCTGTACCGTCCGCTTCCCACACACACACGGCAAGGGGCGCGCGCATCACTGACGCCACTGTGTGCATGTCCCCCAGGCCAGGCGCACACCCACAGCTTCATGCGGCAAACATGAAAGCCGCCCGCATGCGTGCTTGCACGCCTGGTGCACGATGCCACCATGCGCACCTAGTGAGTCACTGTAGCAGCGGACGGACACGCGCTTGCGTCTTGCGCAAAGTGACGCATCAACACCACACAAGCAGGCCGCTTTACGCCCGATGACGCATGTGCCACACACGCGTGATTCGCTAAGCATGCGGGTGTGGATGGCCCGCTTGTGACCTCATCAGGGCACGAGCTACGCGCCTGGCGCACAGGCCAGCGGCGGGGGCGCGAACGGCGGCGGCGGCGGCGGCCCCACGGTCCCGCTGACATGGCAGGAGCTCAAAGTGGCGGCTGAGGTGGGCTTTGACGAGCTGGTGAGGCAGCAGGAGGAGGAGGCGGAGCAGGCGGCGGCAGCCGGGCTGGAGCCCTTCCGGCGCTTCCGCTCGCCCCACAAGAGCCCGCTGAGGGGCGGTGCCGGTGAGTTGAGATGGAAACGAGTGAGAGATATTACAGAACTGCATAGCCTCAAGGCTCAGACCCATGTCAGCACCTACAATAGCCAATGCAAACAACAGCGTATGGGTCGTGTAGCGGACGGCGATCGAGTGCTTGGATGTAACATGCGGCCTTGCAGCGCACTGTCAGCTTGTTGTGCTCAGCTTACCACGGATGCACCACAGCTCAGTCAGTCGACTCATGCATCTGCAGAAGCATTGCAAAGCACCAAACGCCACCACGTACGCACCACACAGCGCCATTCGGGCTTTTGTGCTTGCATGCTTGCTTGCAGCTCCCACCGAGGTGGTCCAGGTCAAGGTCATTCCCACCATGCACCAGCCTGCACCCCTGGCGGCGCCGCCGCCGCCGCCGCCCGCGATGCCGCTGCTGCTCAGCCCCAGCAGCGCAGCCGCTGGCGACCGATTCAAGGAGCTCCCGGACTCCGCAGCGCCGGCCTACCACTCGCCCCGCACACACAACAGCGGTCAGTTCTCTCACGGGCAGCTCGCGCATTCGCCTGGGGCGGCTGCCGCGCCCTCTGCAGCCACGCGTGCCGCTGTTGCGGCTCTCTTTGGCTCCCCAGGCGCTGCGCAGCACGGCAGCAGCAGCGCTCACGCCGACGCCGAACCTGACGCGCGGGACGTGCGCAGTAACGCGCACGACGACCAGTTGCAGTTTGACGGCGGCTACGCTGCCGATGGGGAGCCCGCGGACGGCGGCGTGGGCGGCTCGGGCGCACTCAGGCGCGGTGTGACCACCGCCGCCCGTTACCGGCCCGCACCCCTCGACCCGCTGCGGATCGCGGGCGACGCGGACGGTAGGGGCGCGCAAGAAACTGCACAAGAAGCAGCTGTTAACGGTGGGGGGGGGTACGGGGTTGGCGATACAGGTGTACTGGATGACCCGCTGGAGGCGAGCCTGGCTCAGGGCGGGTCGCTCAGGCACATGCAGCTGGATCAGGGACTGCGGCTGGGCTCCCCACGCAAGGCAGCGGCGGCGGCGGCGGGCGTGGCAGCAGCGGCGGGCGCGCCATGGTCGCCGGCCAGCGGGCCTGGGCCGCAGCCCACGAGCCGCCACAGCATTGCAGTCGGCGACAGCGGCGGGCCGGGATTCATGCCACATGGGGAGGTCGACGGCGGCATGACCCCCACCTTTGCTCAGCAACAGCAGCAGCCGTACAACAGTATACACCCTGGGTTGACGCAGCAGCAGACGCACGCAAATGCATGGTCGGGCAGCCATGACGGAGCGGCCATGAGTGCCGACCAGTATCAACAACAGCAGCACCAACACATGCTGCCATCGCAGCAACCCTATTGGGACGAAGGTCAGCAGGCATTGCAGCCAGTACTGCAGCCTCTCGTACAACCGCTTGCACCGCAGGCTCCAGGGAGAGCGACGTGGGCTCGGCCGGGCGGAGACGAACGCTCCCGCCCGCAATGGCAGCTGCCTCTGCAAGCTGCTGCTGCAGCGCCGCCGCCGATGCCCGAGCGCTCCGCCTCGCCCACGCATGACGTCTCGACCGCGGGCTTTGTGTACGACCCGCACGCGGACACGCTGTCCTCGTCCCGGGGCTCCTCCCAACACCTGCATGGCGGCAACGACGAGGTTTCGGAGCAGATCAGCACATCCGTCAGCCCGGAGCGGGCCCACATGGGCGCTGGTGAGCTTGCCCCCGGCGATGACGCGTGGGGGCACCGCACGCCAGGGCGGCTGGACGCGTCTGGCGTGGCCTCCGTGCTCGTGTCCTCCCCGGAGTCTGGCAGCATCCAATTCAGCGTCAACGCGTCACCCGCGCGAGTGAGCTCCAGCAGCATTGCGCAGCCAGCTGCTGATGGCGCTGGCGCTGGCGCCAGCGCAGCCAATGCAGTGAACACGCCGACAACCATGCAGGCGCCTGTGCTGCTCGGTGCGAGCGATACGCACGCACAGGCACCGCTTCAGCTGAGTCCTATGGGCAAGGCCTTGGAACCAGCATCACAGCATGCGCCCGTCGCAGGGCAAGGGGTGCCAGCGATGCGTGTACATGTCTCCAACCCGCCGGACGTGGTCTCGCCATCGGATGCTGTCGGTGCGGCGGATGCGGCGGCGGCGGCGCTGGCGAGCCCCTCCCGCCGCGCTGCGGTGGTCACCGCAACGCCCGCGTCTCCTAGCCGCCTGGCGGGCGGCACCACCACCGCCGCTTCTGCTGCCACGCAGGCTGCATCGACGACAGGCAAAGGTGGCGTTGTAGTACCCGCAGGCCTGCCGGCTCGGGCTGCGACAGGGGTTGTTGCGCCTGCAGCACCGCCGAAAGCGCCTGCTGCAGCGGCTGCCACGGCGCAGGCCTCGTCAGCGCCAAACCGCGCACCGCCATCGCCGCAGCAGCTGCCAGCAGGTGCGTCTGTTTCGCAGGTTCAGCAGCAGAAGGCGGCCGTGCCAGCCGTGCCAGCTGCAGCAACAGCGCCGTCAGCAGCAGCGGCCGTGGCGAGCGTGGGCGCCGCCGCCAACAACGCGCAGGCGCCCAAGCCTTCTCACGTCACACCTGCGCAACCGCCGGAAAAGCCACAGAAGCAAGCGCCGCAGCCTACCAACCTGAAGGCCTCAGCTGCAGTCGCTCCCGGGGTTACTGTGGTGGCCGCCGCTGCCCAGCCAGCGGTGCCTCCTGCACCCGCAGCACCACCGACGCCACCACCCACCACCCCCTCCACCCCTCCTGCGACACACGTCGCTGAGCAGGACACCCATCGTGGTGTTTCCGACACGGACATGGCTGACAGCTTCGCAGATCCTGCGTCGTCCCGGGACGCTGACGGCAGCGTCTCCCTGAAGCTCAGCAGCGCAGACTGCTCGCAGCACCTCACCAGCATGTCCCTCATGGGCGATTCTGGGAGCTTTCCCGGCAGCAGCAGCGGTGGGGGCGGCGGCGGCGGCGGCGGCGGCCTGCCCGGCGTGTTTCCGTCGGCGGCGCTGCGTGTGTCGCACGCGGGCGCGCACGGCGGCAGTGGTGCGAGCACGCTCGGTGACTCGGCGGCTAGCTTTGACTTCCGGCAGCGTCCCTCCTCTGCAAGGCCGCCGACTGCTTGCCTCGCACCACCAGCCCCTGAAGGGGTGGTGGAGCCTCAGCCTCAGCCGCCAATGCAACAGCAGCTGCAGCAGCAGCAGCAGCTCGCGGCAAGCGGGATGGTGCCGCTGGCAGCACCGGCGGGCGCGCCAGCTCAGGCGCTGACGCAGCACATGCCAGCCATATCCGTTGCTGCGCACCTGCCCCGCGCTTCCATGCAGCAGGCGCAGCCAGAGCCGTCCTCGCACATGCAGGTGCTGCACGGCGCAGCGGCGAGCAAGCCCTCGACGGCTGCAGAGAAAGCCGCGGCCGCGTCGGCGCGCTCTGCCGCGCTACACGCGCCCAACTCGATGCAGCTGCTGCGGCCGACACAGCAGCGGCCGGGGCATGCTGCTGGCGATGAGGATGAGGACAACGCCATCGGCGGTGGCTCCGAAACCTTCCTTGAAACGGAGCTTTCTGAGGAAGCCAGCAGCCGCTCGCTGCCTGGAGCAGCAAAGCCTGGAGCAGCAGAACGTCCTTTGTCAGGACAGCCACAGCCGCAGATGCTTCTGCGGCAGGCATTGCTTAGCAGCGAGCCTTCAGCGCAAGTCAAGGTGCTGAGCAACGCAGCGGCAGCGGCCTGGCCTGTGCCTGGCCAGCAATTCCCTGCCAGCAGCTTCTCACACCCACCCAGCGCTGCTCCGGCTGTTCACCTGGCATCAACTGCGAGCACCGTCACCGCCATCGCCACCCCTGCAAGCTACACGCTGCCCGTGGATGCAGCGCATAGCACTGCTGTTGATGGCGCCATGGGCGGGCCCACCGTTGCTGCCACAGCTGCGAGGGGCGAAAGTGACCCAGATGGTGAGGCTCGGGGCGAGATCTCAGATCTCATGCGCGAGATCCAGCAGCTCTCAGCGCTGCGCCGCGCCCTCAAGTCGGAGTTTGAGGCCTTGGGTCATGGAGAGGCGGTTGCCGGCCTTCAGACGCTGTCCACATACCTGCAGCCGGACGTTGCCGCTGCCGCTGCCACTGCCACAGCACAACCCGGCGGGGCGCCGATGCCATTAGGCTCACAGCAAGCTGTCATGATGAGTGGACCCGCTGGCGAGTTTGGACCCCAGGTTCAGCTGCAGCAGCAGCAGCAGCAGCAGCAGGCGGCATCTGCGGCCGCTCCGCTGCTGACGTGGAACATCCCAGGGGTGGCCAGCAAGCCAGCAGCTGCTGCCGCCTCCACCATGCAGGGCCAGGGAGGACAACCTGCATTCCCGCAACCACTGCCACCGCAGCCTCTCGTCGGAGCCGTCAACCCAATGCAGGTGCTGCCTGATGCCATGATGGCAGCGCCTGCAGTGCCCAATGCTGTAGAGGGCGTTCTGCAGGCCTGGCAGCCAGCCGTGCCGGCACAGCAGCCTCAGCCCGCTGCAGGTGAGATAATGCCTGCCGCGCCCGCGTCCGCGAGCGCAGCGCTCTATGGCCCGGCCATGCCTGCACCGCTGACCTGGCACATCTCGGCGCCCGTTCAGCCGCCCGCAGGACGGCCACCCGCAGGTCTTTTGCCGCAGCCGCCCCTGCAGGCGGAAGCAAGCGGGACCGCGTCCTCTTCGCCGCCTGCGCCGAGGCCGGTCCTGACACGCTCGCCGACACCCCCCAAAGGCGCCTCCGCGTCCGGCTACTCACGCCCCTCGCACGCATCCCCCTCACGACCGCTCCGCCCGCAGCAGCAGCAGCAGTACCAGCAGCAGCCGAACGGCGCGCAGGCGGTGTCCTCGTCGCCCAAGGCGGGTGTCTCACCAAAGGCGGGCGGGGACGCGGAGGGTGGCGCCAAGCAGCCGGCTGTGGAGCGAC
>BDDA01001285.1:12586-25690 GCA_001662385.1 Chlamydomonas asymmetrica | reverse complement strand
AAGCGCTGCGCTCGCGGTACCGCCCCCTCCCCGGTTCCTTACGCGCTCTGAACGCCCCGACCTCCCCCCCTGACGTTGCAGCACATTTCATCATTGCATGCATGTATGCCTGGGCTCAAATCACGTACACGCCCGCTCACACACGCACCACCACACACCCCACACAACTTCATATGCACTGATGCAATCCATGAATGGCCAGATAGGCCAAGTGATGTAAGTCAACCAACCAGGCACCAGCAGCGGTGCCTATGCCGAGGAGGGTGACGCCAACGTGACCCTCTTTTGGCGGCACTTGACGGAGAACATCGCAGCGGAGGAGAAGATTTCTGAGTGGGCAAAGCTTGCGGAGATAGCCCTGGTGTTGGTGCCCGGCTCGGTGGAGGCAGAGCGCACCTTCTCAGCGATGAACTTCATCAAGAACAGCATCCGAAACCGGCTGGACAAGAACTTGGATGTGTGCGTGAGGCTGAAGGAGCAAACGCTATATGCCCTGGATGATTTCCCGTTCGAGCATGCTCTCAAGTACTGGCGTGACAAGTGCGACCGTAGGATGGTGGAGCTCTCAGGTGTGGTACTGTAACGGATATGTCGGTATGCATGCAGTGTGGACTATGTGGACACTGATAACATTGAGAGAGTGAGCCAGTTGACTGCGTTATTGCGTTTACATACGTACGTGCATTTGCTTACGGCGGACATAACCTTGCACATGCTGACGTGGTGTACGCATGCTGCAATGTGCAACTGACAGCAAAATCTCCTTGAAAAATGCTGTTTTTTGACGTGCAACACATGCAAATTTTTCGGAGGGCTCCGCCCCCCGAACCCCCCGAGTATTTGTTTTCGGAGGGCTCCGCCCCCCGAACCCCCCGGATGGGGTGAAAAAGTATATATCCCAAAACCTTATCAGAATCACTGGCTGTAGGGAATGGGGTTCCCCCTGCAGGGGTTCACTGGCCCCTCATGGCTTATGCAGCTCCATTGCTGGCCGTGCGTACGAGACACATGCTTTGCGGTATGTGCGCTGCGTGGTGTAGCGACCTGCAGGCCTCCGTGCGTCATTACCACAGCGCATGCGCAACGCACACCCTGCGCATGCACTGACGGCAACCCAGACGCGTCACCCTGTATGGCACCACAACGGGCCAGCAGCGTAGGTCAGCGCAGGCTTCAATACTTCATCCCCCCCTGCCCCCCCTGCAGCATGCGCGCGTCTCCTGCTGCACCACAACGCGCCAGCACATAACCTCAGCCGCAGCCGTTGCTGTGTAAATGTTGCGCAATGTCCACGCGTATGGATTTCGGTACTGTGCATAAGTGCGCACAGCGGAGCCTGTGCACTGCGGGGTCAGGATGGATAGATGTGCTGGATCGCCTGCGCTCAAACCACACAACAGCACGCTGGGCGCGTGTGCACGCTCAATGCTTTAATGTGTGCACGCTCAGCGCGCCTGCTCACGCGAACACCGTGTGAGTGCAGGTGTTGCTCAGCGCCTGCTGCTGCAGGCAACACGCGCGCTTTGGCCAGGCCCGGGCCCCATCCAACAGTAATGGTGGCTTGCCAGGCCGGCAAACCACACACCGGCAAGCCGGCAGGCATGGCAAGCAAGGCTTGCCAGGCTCCCAGGTGGGAACCCACAGGCACCGACAACATCAATCCAGCGACGACATCGATCCAGCTTTGCGGGGCCAGCTTGGTGGTGTCCCTCACCCGCTCTATCTGCTGCCGCAGCTGCTCTGCTGCTACTGCTGCTGGTGTACGATAGTGCCGGTGTGTGTGCGCAGAAGGGAAACACAAAGCACGTGCGCTGTAAGCAGGGATGATGAGGCTTCGGTCCTCCCGGACTGCGCTGTCTGAGGGCACATCAACACGGTCTGGCTGGTGGGACCGATCCATGCCGCCATGCGAGCGGTACGGCGCTTGCATTTCGCTGGGCGGTACAATTCCTTCTCATCCCTCCCGTGGGTGCCTGGGAAATCTTCTGACGCCTTTTGCCTTGCACAGACTACCCAACCCTTTGCCTTGCTTGCTAGAACTGCCAGCGCCAGCACAGCAACGCAACAGTCGCAGCCTCCAGTCCACTCCAGCAGGGGTGTGCCAGCAGACTGACCCGTGGGTGCCTTTCATCGTGCGACGTGGAGCGAAGGTGTTGGACAGGTCAGGCATTTGCCCGGCCCTGTAACCTGCTGACTGCTGCTGTGGGCTGACCTGCTAGATCGGGGGGGTGCGTTCGTCGTCTGCCTGCTGCTCGGGGACGCTTTGCACGAGACCCTTTGGCAACCTTGGACTGCTGCTGCAAAAGCGCACGCCGCCACTCAATTTTCGCAGGAAGCGTGCAGCTGGGGGCGCCTGAAGCTGCTGTCTCAGGGCATAATCTGTCTCTGGGATCTCTTGGGCGCTGCCAAGCCGCTCGTGGACCAAACCTGGACGTAGCGGGGGGCCCTGTTGGCTCTGACAACGACACGAGCGAAGCCAGGCGTGCGACTGCTGCGCAACTGCCTGCCTCTCAATTCTCCACGCTCCACCTTCGGCACGAATGGAGAGCTAGCCATCTGCTAGCCGGCTGAAGCCTTTGTCCATCAGGTGTCAAACCAGCAAGGAGCAGCGTCGCCCCGCTTCAGGTGCGTTGGGTGAAGCGTGTGGTTGGTGTTGTGCCGCCGCCTGTCGTGTGCACGCGTGGTGTGGTCCCAGGCTCGCCGCATCAGCCATTCACACAATTCCAGCCCGAAAGTCGACCTGGACTGTGCGCAATGTGAAGGCGTTGGTGAGACGCCTGTCTGTGTGCAACCAGACCGACCCACCAGGCTGCGTGCGCGTCAGCAGCAGGTCACTCAGACAGGCAGCCTGGCACGACTATGCTGCCGCTGCCCCCGTTGCCCCGCCCACTCAACTGATCCCTTGCCCACATACAGGAAGTATTGGCAGGGCTGTTGGTGCCTTGATGTGTCTGCAGCGGTCTGACGCGCATGCCCCTTGCTGCCTGTCTGAACAGGAAGCACCGGGGCAGCGCAGCAGCAGCTGTGTGCAGTGTACACCGCGCCGCTCTGCCAACCCTGCGCTACAAGCAAGCAACAGCGTGTGCCTCTGCCACCTCACACAGCTCCACAACCTCAAACCGGCAACCAGCCGCCAGTCAGCTAGCGCCTCAACAGGAGGTGATTAGGAGCCTCAGCTGCGCCGCCGGCACCTAATACCCCCACAGCGTAGCACAAGCAAGCCGCCCTTCGCAAACAAGACCTTCGCTTCGTAAACTACTCCACCTGCCTGCAGCCAGGCCTGCTACAACCTAACACCGGCATCGTTGGCAGTACCGGTTTACTCTTGGCAAGCGTGTGTGCGGTACACGTACGTCCACATGGCCAGCAGCAGCAAGTCGACGCCTTCCAGCCCTCAGGGCCGCCCGTCCGTGCGATGGCTGTCCGCCACGCTGTGGACCGCTGCGCTGCTGGTCCTGCTGCCAGCAGGGCCGGAGGTGGCGGTGGTGCAGCAGCAGCTGCCTGCGGCGTCGCCAGTGCTGTTTGCGTTATTAGGGCTGGGGTCGTGGTCCTGGTTATCAGCAGGCAGTACAGGCAGAACAGGCGGTGGTATGGGAGCTGCTGGACGATCGGGGTGGTGGCGCGGAGGCGCGCTGGGTGCTGTGATGGCCGGCGCTGCGGCGTCTACGTCTGGGGCGTCTTTCCCGCCTGCGCTTGATGACCGCTTCAGCCCGCGACAGCCGGTGCTCGGCCAAAGTGAGCGAGCGTGCACCTGTACCGCATGTACCGCATGTGCTGCATGTACAGCACATATTGCGTTTACTGATGTGCAAGTGTTGTATTGCTGTACCTACTGGTAAGAGCGTGTGCGTTGTGCCACGGCGATTGGAGCTTTGAATCGTGGTGGAGTAACAAGCTAGCTGGCGGCGTTGCGGACAAACCTGGAGGGTTGCACTGCCGCCGTGCAGCACCCATGCGTGACTGACGCACATGTACTGTATGCACGCTGAGCTGGGTTAGCTGGATATGCACACTGTCGTATTGCTGTACCTGTGGAACTGTTCACATGTGGAAGTCAGTACCAGTGCAGCACTGTGGTGCTGGGCTTGCAGTTTATCATTTTTCCTCATGCATGCGTGTGCTTGTGCATGCGCGTGTTTGTGATTCGTATTCGTGCAGACGGCGCTGTGTCGCGGCCGGGGGGTGCGGGCCACGCGTTGCTGTTCCGAGACCACGTCATCACCGCCACCGGGCTCAAGGTAGGTCCAGATTAATGTGGTTGTTTACACTCGGTCGGCTAGCCAGAGGCCCAAGTGAAGGCCGCGCTCGAGATGGGTTCAGAGCAGCCGCGCATGCATGGGAGAAGGTGGCGGTGGAGGGGAGGGTGGATGGCAGGCAGCATCAATCAGTGACAAATTGATTGCTTGACTGTGCATCACTTGGCTGATCATTTGGCCGATCGCTTGTCCGATCAGGCCATTCATGCATGAGTGGGTCGCGATGACTCATGAATCTGCGACTGTTAGTAGTCATGAGTCATAAGTAGACGTTGACGCACGTGCAGGGTCTGCGTCTGCGTCTACTTATGACTCATGACTCATGACTTGATTGCGCCAAGCATAGCGCACAGATGTCGTGACATGTGGCCGTGTGTGCAGCAGGCGCACCGCTCACTGCCATACGTATGTACCGTACGCCGTATCGGATTGCACACATCGTATTCGATTGTGTACTGCAGTTGCATGCCACACGCCGCTAGCGTACACAGACTGTGCAGTGCTGGAAATTCGGAATGCTTGCTTGCTTGCTCAACGTCAACGCGGTTTTCGTGCGGTCTGTGGTTATGTACGTAATTGTGTGCAAAACGCGTGTGTGGCGTGTCCTGGGGTGTGCGTCATTGTGCGTGATTGTGGATGTGAATGTGCGCATGCGACTGTGTATGCCGAAATGTTGTATGCGAGTGTGCATGCGAGTGTGTGCTGTATGCCGAAATGTTGTGTGCGTATTCCTGCCTGGTTGTGTGTGCACTCGTGTGCCTGCAGGACTTCCCCACCACCGCGCTCACGTTCGAGGCGTGGATCAGCACCAGCGATTTCTGCCATGCAGGTGGGTGGAGGGACAGGGCCAGCATAGGGATGGCTAGATGCTACACACTCTGTCAATGCTGGGTTTATTGGAAGGGGAAAGGGAAAGGGAAAGGGGAAGGGGTGGTGCGCTGCATGCCTCGCGAGGGGGAGGGCTTGCAGAGCAGGCGCAACTAGCGCAACTCACCCTGGTCTGCCGGACTAGGTGCATCTAGGTCTAGAATGTCAGGGCTGACGCAGGGGTGTACGCAGGCAGTATGTGAGTGTGAGAGAGAGAGAGATTACATCACCCGGACCAGTATAGCCAGAGGCTCAGACCAGGAGTTGGACCGTGTTGGTGGCAGGCATTCGGCATGCTGCATTCGGCGAGGGCGCCGCCACACTGTCCTGCCGCTGCCGCTGCCGCTGATTGAACAGCGCATGCGCTGTTCAATCAGCGCATGCGCTGGTGGATCCAGGGGCGGGCAGCAAACAATAACGACAGCAATCTGACATGAGCGCATCATCCCAAACCTCACCCATTCAATTTTTTAGCGGGCGCTGCACCCTACTTGTGATCACCACTTACTCTCCGATCCCAATCACCAACCCCCAATCCTCATGCGTGTGAATGTACAGCCCGAATGCATGCGCGTGCGCCACGCATCCGTGCATCTACGTATCTGTGTGCGCGCTCCTGTGTGTGCGCCTGTGTGCATGTGCTTATGTGTGTGCATGCCTGGGTTTGCGCCTGTGTGCATGCATGCATGTGCGTGTGTCCATCTGGCAGGCACGGTGATGTCGTACGCCAAGAACTCACAGTCGCGCGACGACGCACAGCGCGTGGCGGACTTCAACCACTTCGTCATCTTCGACACTCGCGTGAGTCATGCATGACTCATGATCGCCATTGTTCCTTGGCCACCAGCTCCGAAACCATCAGCTTGAAACCAGGGTTTCTTCCAAGTCGTTTTCTTCCTAACGGAGATCTAATGGAGATCTGCCAGCGTGGAAAACCGGGGGGGGGTGTATTGGGCAACATGTCTGTCCAGGCAGTTGTAAACCCCCAAGAGTGCCCTCTTGGCCCCGAGCGTAGCGCCCCCCGCGCGTCCGCAGCATGCACTGCACGCGAGCGACCTCCATCCCGGCGGGAGGCCTGCTAACTGCAGCTGCCGCGCAGCTGCCGCGTAGCTGCCACGTAGCTGCACGCGTTTTGAAAAGCATCCCCTGGCTTCGTCCGGACAGCTACAGCGTCCTCGGCGGCTCGATTGGCTGTGCCTGTTACTCCTTTGCCTGGTCAGCGCCTGCTTTTGCGTTGGCTGCGGCCTCCATCCCGGCGCTCGCTTGCGCTCGGCGCTCTCCTTCCTCACATGGGTGTAGGGTGTGGGGCTTTGGGGTTTAGGGCTTAGGGTTCTTGGTCCGTCCCGGCGCCCGCTTGCGCTCGGCGCCGTCCGTCCTAGCTTGGCTTCATTCCTCTGAGAGCGACCGCAGCCATGCAAGGAGGGACAGCGCTCAGCGCCCAGCGCAGCGCCGGCACCTCTGCCCTGACTTGGCTTGTGCGGCTGCGTTTAAGAGTAATGGCCTGGTGGCATCAGCAACTAGCTATGCGCCTATGCTTTGAGTCGGTTGCGCGCCGGATGCAAACGTCCGCTGCATGCGGGCTGCTTGTGCGATGCACCGATGCACCACGCACATGCAGCCTGCATGCAGCGGACGTTTGCGTCCAGGCGCGCATGCTGACAAAGTGGCGAGTAAGATGATTGCAGGCGCTGCCATGGTTTTAGGTTCAGGGTGTTAGGGATTTTAGGGTTTAGGGTTTTGCAACTGACGATACGCATGGAACCTTCCAGCCAATCTGTCGCGGCCCATACCCCCCCTGCAGAGATGACGAGGCGCCACTGTACTGACGTACTGCAGTACTGCTGTGTGCGTGTCAATCCTCGCACTTTGCGCCTGTGTGTACATCGGGTCGACCTCAACAGCGGCCCACAGCAGCCCATCAAGCTTCATTCCCAACGACGTGTTTCATATCAGTGAGCCAAGGACGGCACGTTAGCGCCCCCCACCCTGCTAGCCCCACCTACGTTACCCTCCCCGGCCGGCACCAGTCTGACGTCAAGGCGCAGCGGGTTGCCCCGTGAGCTTGGGACGGCTCGTGTCATCATCCACAGCACCCACATGGACGGTAACACGAGCTGTGCCAAGCTTGCTTGTGGCAGCGCCTCCTTTGCATCATGCTTGCTTCCGTGTCCTTGTGCTGCTGTACATCAGCGTCCCCACGCACACACTACATACCGCGATAGCACGGCAACGGTAGTCAGCGACCGCCACAGGGTAGAGACTGCCAGGGGCAGCAGCATCGCTGGGGGCGTTTTATTTGGCTTCAATGTTACATTCCGATTGAATAAGCATAGCGATCAACAGTCCGCAAAGTCAGCTACAGCGGTGGTCCGGTGTGGTGCAGTCTGTGCAGTGCAGTGCAGTTGTTCAGCTAGGAATGGATGAGGCCTCAGGAATATCAACAGAACGCCAAGCACACCAGTGCATTGCAAGCACGCAAGAAGCTCAAGGGCAAGAGACGAAGAGGGGCATGCGTGCGTGCAGCCTACCCAACCTAACATGCCCGACTCCAAAACCACCCGTTGAGCTCAAGCATGCCTTGCAATGCACTGGTGACCCATCTCCCCAGCGACAAGCGCATGCGAGGGGGGGAGGGGGGAAGTGAAAGAACACAAACAAACAAGTAGTGGGCCTGGCAGAAGGCCCAAAACAAAGCAAAGCGTTCAGTGATACACCAAAAGACAGATTGGTGTAGCAGGAGCTTCCAGCTCCCTTAACACAGCGGCTTCGCCGCTTAGACTCGGATGTATCCAAATCACTCTGCATGAAACATTAGCCAAATAACCAGGCTTATGCCCTTCTTGCAGAGTGCATAGACCATCGATTATTGCGTGCGTGGTGGCTGGCTAGGGTACACCGTAGCCGGGGTTGCTGCTGCTTTGGGACTCACAGGCCAAGCAGGTCGGGCTGTGTCTGCGGGACTTCACGCCCTAACTGGTGATCGACACTGCACACCTTCTTAATGGTGTCGACTACCAGGTAGGCCAGGAAGTCTTACAGCCAGAGCCCGAACTGCGTGGTCTGTGCCACTCTGTGGGTACCAAAGCAGCAGCAACCCCGGGTGCGGCGTGCGCGCAGCCAGCATTGGGCAGGGCACGGAAGCATCATCATGCACGTCCATGCTCTTGTAAGAGTTACAGCTACAAGCAAGTGGAACGACGCGCGCTTTGCACAGCAAGCCCCGGCTTCAGCCGTCCGGGCCGCTATATCTTCCTGCTCGGCGTCTACTAAACGTTTTGGGCTGCGGCCACCATGCATGCCGGCGCTCGCTTGCGCTCGGCGCCGCCCTTCCTCACATGGCCCTGTTCCCTCACATGGGTTTAGGGTTTTGGGGTTTTATGGTCTTGGGGGTGTAGGGTTTAGGGTTCTTGGTGCTCGCTTGCGCTCTGCGTTGTCCCTCCTCACATGCGGAAGTTCCAGCAAACGCCATGCTGGCACTGCGGCCATGCAAGGAGGGACAGCGCTCAGCGCTCAGCGGACCTCTGCCCTGACTTGGCTTGGCTTGTGCAGCTGGCGCTTAATGTGTGATGGCCTGACGGCATTTGCCATTAGCCATTACATATGCGTTGATTCAGCTGCGTGCCCGATGCAAACGTCCGCTGCATGCGGGCTGCATGTGCGATGCACCGATGCACCACGCACATGTAGCCTGCATGCAGCGGATTTTTGCGTTGAGGCATCGGTGCTGGCAAAGTGGTGAGTAAAACGATTGCAGGCGCCACCACGGTTTCAGGTTCGAAGTATTAGAGATGTTAGGGTTTAAGGTTCACAAATTATAATACGCACGGGTGCTTTTAGCCGAGCGCCGCTGGTACGTCACCTCCCCCTGCGGACACGATGAGGGGCTACTGTGCTGGCGTACTGCGCTAATGTACTGTACTGCCGTACTGCGGTACTGTGCGTGTCAATTCTTGTACTTTGCACCTGTGTGTACATCGTCAACCTCCACAGCGCCCCCAACTGACCATCAAGCTTCATTCCCAACGGCTTCCTAATGGATTGCTAGTGTGATGGATTGCTAGTAAAAGCCAATGAACGGTACGTTAGCCCCCCCACCCCACCCCACCCGCCCACCCGCCCACCCGCCCAGCACAATCATGTCTGACGGCAGGGCGTTGCAGGTTGCCCTGTGAGCTTGGGACAGCTCGTGTTGATATGCACCAGCTCGAATCTGAGGTGCTCGAATCCGCCCGCCAGCCCGCCAGCCAGTCAGAGGCCCGAGTGAAGGCCGCCCTCGAGAAGGTTCAGGGAAGGCCCGCATGCTGGCATGCATGGGAGAGATTTTGGGGTTTGGGTTTGGGATTTTGGGGTTTAGGGTTTAGGGCAAACGTGCTTGACCGTGTGTACCGCACAAGTTGCGCTGGGTCCGCACGGCATGTGTTTCGTGGCCAGGACGCAAGGGCTCCAGGGGGCGTCGTTTGGGAGGAGTGCATTGATTATCTGTAAAGCGTCTTGGCCATTCCTTGGCGGACCCGATGAACACATGGTTCATCTTCTGAGCGTCCCAGCTGGACTGAGCCCTTTGTTCACCTCTACAACCATGATGAGTTATGGATGAGGAGGTCAGCCAAGGGCTCAGTCCAGCTGGAAACAAAGAAGAGTTAACATGCTCGTTACCATACTTCAGAACAGTTTCTTTCAGACAGGCATTCCGGCAGACCTGTCATGTGCTGCACTGTTGCCTCCCGCTCGCCTCCCCCCTCCCCACACACGCGGACATCTAAACCCACCCCCACCATCGCCATCACCAACAACCACCCTTCCTCCCTTGCTGGCTCGCTTACTTGTTGCCCTACTGCAGAACCTGCTCGCTTGCCATGACTTCCAGTTCATCGACCTGGTGCCTGGTGAGTGAGACCGTGCTGAGACAGAGACCACGCTGCCTATACGCGTAACAGTGGCCACAGAAGGTTACCTGGTAACAGCAGACTCAGTAACAGTAGGCATAGTAACAGGCAACAGTCACACAGGGGCCAAGCATGCGGGCACACACTTGCCAACATCCACGCAACCGCAACCGGGTTCAGTCTGTTCAACTGGCATCATCGCGTATCTAATTTGCGAGTCTGGACGCCACCTGCACGCACTTCACGCAGGGCACGTGGGTGGTGTTGGGTGTAGGTAGGCCAGCATGGGCACGCTAAACCCTACACACTAAACCCTAAACCCTATGAGCATTGCCTGATCCCACACTGGTCCATGGCAGACGTCCAAGCTGTTTTCCGACATCCGCCCAAACCAGGGTTTAGGGTTTTGGGTTTTGGGACCCTGCCGGACCTGTATGATCTTGACCATCCTGAACGAAGGCGTCACGCCAGTCAACTTGGTCCAAAATCCTAAGAATCCAACTCGCTTCTGACATACAATTTGACATGCCATGTTTGAAGGTGACCCACAACCGACGGGCGTGGCATGTCAATTTGCATGCCAGGAGTGTCAAAGTGATGCTGCCCCCGTGCTGACTTCAACGCATCCCAGAACGCAATCAACCTGAAGGCTGCCGGCATCGTTTGTTTTGCAATTCAGCCACGCAACGTGAAGTGGCGGTGCCATTGACTTGTCCTCCGATTGAGCAGACAGGTGTGCCGTAACAAGCGGCTGACCGGTGGTAACAGGCGTGCGCTTGGGGAGGTGGGGGTTGAGAGCGAAGACCGCTAGTCCCACACACGCTAGTCCCACACACGCTAGTCCCACACACGCACACACGGGCAGTTTTGCCATCATCACACGTACGCACACCGCACGGCCCCAGGGAAAGCACACGGCATGGCCCCACGGGAAGTATGTAAGTAGTACATAACTTGAACACACAGGCTCGCCTGATCCGTCCTACCTTGCTGCTCCAGCCACAGACACATACATAGGCTGAGCACCTCCATCAGCACCATAGCACTGGGAGCTGTGGCCCTTTTGGACGTGCTCAGCCCATGTCCATCCGTGGCTGGAGCGGCATGCAAGGTGGCGCGCATACGGTGCTGCAGGTAGGCAGGCGGCTCAGGGTTTAGGGTTTAGGGTTTTAGGGTTTAGGGATGCGGTGCCTGAGGTAGGCAGGCGGCTCAGTGGGCTCAATAGGCCCCTGCGGCCGTGCGTGTGCATGCTGTGTTGCTGTGTTGGGTTGGCGGTGAAGCGGCGGCAGCGGGCATCTGGGTCATGCCCCGAGCAGCAGCTGAGCAAGCGGCTGGGCAAGCGGCTGGGCAAGTGCGCTGCGGTTTGGCTGCCTGGGTGTAGCGCAGCGGCGTCAGCTCGCCCACGCGACGTGAGAGCCGTGAGTTGGTCCAGCTGTGCACTTACGTCGTGTGCGCGAGCTGACACAGCTGCGCTCCACCCCGGCTGCAGAACTGCAGCTCACTTGCCCAGCAGCTGACTTGACAGCTCAGGGGCAGTCCCCCGTGGCCGCTTCGACGCCAACGCAGCCAACGCAGCAGGCATGTACGGGGGCAGGGGCATGAGGCCTGAGCCGCAGCAGTCGGTGCTATTTCAGCCTTTCTGTCTGTGGTTGGAGCAGCGAGGTCGTGCGCATCAGGTACGTAGTGCGTATTGGGTGAGCCCGTGTGGAACTACCGGCCCCCGCTCTCGCCCCCCGCTCTCGCCCTCGACCCGCCAGCGTCAGCCAACGCGGGCCACCGAGGTTGCCCACCATGGCCTCACAGGGCTGTGCAGCGGCTGCGCCGCAGCATCTCTGCTCGTTTGTATTGAGAGTCATTTGCTCCCCATGGGCGGGGCCTGCCCAATGATAGCTGCGTTAGCTGCGTGCACACCGTACCCGGAGGTGCTGGTGCTTCGGATCCTTGGTAAAGACTAGCAGGGTCCCAAAGCACCAGCAGCTCCGGGTCCGGCGTGGATGCAGCTGCCCTTGGGCAGAGGAGCACGCGCCCCCAAGCTGCTGGGTACGTACCCGGCAGGTCCGCCGCACACGCACGCACACATGCACACGCACGCTCTCATCACGCGGGCATGGGTGGCAAGGAACGGCATGCACCACAAATTAGACAGGTGGATGGGCTGAGCAGCATTCAAGGTCTCCAAGCCACTAAACCCTAAGCCAGTAAACCCTAAACCCTGAACCCTAAACCCAAGCTGGCCACTACTAGGAGACTTCGGCTCTGCTCAGCCCATCTCCATCTGTGGCTGGAGCGGCATGCAAGGCGATGCGGGACGGTAGACACGGTGGTACAAGTGCGGTAAGCCCACGTTGAACTAGCAGCCTCCATCCGCTCACAACCCCCACCACCACCCCGCACGCACGCAGGCGTCGGCTAGCGCCTTGCCGCTCCAGCTGCAACAGATGGATAGGCTGAGCAGTACCGAGGGCTGCTGCGGCTCAGGCCTCAGGCCCCTGCAGCCGTGCATGTGCGTGCTGTGTCGGTGGCGTTGGCGGCGATGCGGCAGCGGGGGGGGGGATTGGGTCATGCCCCCGAGCAGCGGCTGGGCAAGTGAGCTGCAGTTTAGCAGCTTGAGAAGACCACCTCTGTTGGACGGATGCGGTCTACTCGAGCTGCTGAACTGCAGCTTTGATGCCCAGCCGCTGCTCAACAGCTTAGGGGCAGGCCTCAGATGCTGCCAGCGCAGCTAGCGCTGCAAGCGCAGGGGCGTGAGGGCCTGATCCGTAGCAGCGCTCGGTGATCCTGAGCCTATCTAGCTATCTGTGGCTGGAGCACCAAGGTAGTGCGGATACGGTAGTGGGCTCTCAACCTCCCGCCACCTCCGCGGACGCACGCCCGCTAGCGTCAGCCAGCGCGGGCCGCTGAGGTCGCCCCTCCCTCACAGGGCTGTGCAGCTGCTGTGATGCAGCACCCGCCCGTGCCGTGTGCAGGTCTTGAGCGTTTCCTGCATCCCAACTCCCAGTAGGGCAGGAGACCATGGTTACTATAGGGTTTTTGTGTGGGTGTGGGTGTGGGTGTGTGTGGGGCGGGGGGTGGGAGGGGGGGGTGAGGAGGGGGGG
>BDDA01001284.1:7623-25725 GCA_001662385.1 Chlamydomonas asymmetrica | reverse complement strand
TGCTTGAGACGCGCGAACAGGTCCGCAATATCACTAACAGTTGAGACGGCTTGGAGCGTGGCACCCACCCAGCCTTGTTACGCTGACCAAATAGTACTTATGGCACAGGGTTGTGGCACAGCATCCTTCACGCACTGAACGCGCGAGCCAGGACCGCACGCCCTGCTTGAGGTGGTGTGTACAGGCTGCAAAAGGGGCTCCACACACGCACCGCCTGCAAGTCGCACTCTTTGCGCAAAGACAATTCCTACACTGTGTGTAATCAGCCTGCCTTGTACTGCTGTGGGTGACACAATTGGTTTACTACCCTTTCCAGGCGCGTTTCTATAGCATAGCAGCTCGAGGGGACTGTGGCCCCTGGCCGCAGCTCGTTCGATATCTAGTGCTCACTTTGCTGCTGGTTGCAGTTCGTCCTCGCGGTCATTACATTCTCTCTCTTTTCTCCTGCATGGCCAAAACCAACGCACACCTTTCCCCGCAGGTGGTACACGGATAACATTGAGCAGCTTGCGCAGCCACGTCCTACCTTGAAAGAGCTCAAGCGCCACAGCAAGGTGGGTGGGTTTGACTTGTGTTGTGAAGCGGTTTTGGTTTGGGAAGGTTCAGTCCTTCATCAGTCCTGCCTATACTGGCTTGATCATGCAGGGACTGCGCCCGGCTCACATTGCCCGAGCTTACTCCGCGCAGTACTATCGCAAGAAGCGTATGATGCAGGTGAGCAGGTTGGGGGAGTGTGAGTGAGGTGTACGGTGGCCGTGTGTCAGCTCGCAGGGAACTGCGAGAAACATTATAGTCACCTAACAGCAGGCGTGGGACCGCGTTTGACCAACTCAATTTTTGTGAGCCTCACAAAGGCAGAGGCCATTGCCAAAGCCGGCCACTACGTCTCCTTGCACAGCCTTGCGTCGCGTTGGGGCGTCGGGGGAACTGGGTTGAGCAAGCTGTCAACTTGCTCAACCCACTTGGTTGGACTTTTTAACTGGCGTGCTTAGCTGAAGCCTTGTCTATAATGCATATCCCATTTATGGGGCGGTGACAAGCTTGCACCGCGGTAACGCTCCTGTTTATGACTCGCGGGGCGTGCAGGACAAGAGCGAGAAGGACGACCACGTCAACCGTTCTTTCGGTGGCGCACGAGTCCCTAACTACAGGGTATGTCAGTGGCCCTTGCCTAGTTAAACAGGGGTGTGGCTCAGCGGGCATAAGGCGTCGGGCTGTCATCCTGCCAACATATCTGTCCTCGATTGGACGGAACAGCACGGCGACTGTTAATGTCTCTTGGTGTGATATGCAGGGTTACCTGGTGAACGGCGGGGAGCGGATGCTTGTGGATTCGGTGGCAGGTGGCAACGTGGCGCCTGGAAGGCGTCACGGAGGGCGCGGAGACAGCTCCACTAGCAGCGGCAGTGCTGCAACGAGCCACACTCAGCCTTCAGCCAATGGCTCACGGGCTGCTGGTGATGCACCGATGAGCGTTGAGGTGGTGCACCCTGGCGCAAACGGCCTGCCTCTGGCTGGGTGTGGTCGTAGTGGCCTTGCAGCAGCTCCTCAGCACGTCGTCAAGGTAGTGGACCCTAGCACGCTGGAAGACCAGGCGTACGTGCTGGTGACCACGGACGCCAATGGGCGCCTGGTGAGCGTGGGAGAGCCTACACGCTTCGAGGCACCCCCGCCCCCTCAACAGTCCGCAGCGCCAGCCCTCCTGCAAATGGCTGCTGCAGCAGCTGGAAGCTCTGGTAACATTAACAGCCAGTTGTTGAGTTTGTTGCAGAGTGTGGGGAATGGCGAGAAGGCCGTGCTTGGTCCAGGCGCCAGCCCCTGCGGCGACCTTGCCAGCCTACAGGCACAGCAACAACAACAACAGCGTGCTCAGCAGCGACAGCAGCAGATTTCCGTCGTGCAGGAAATCCTTAATGCTGCAGGTGGCCGCAGCCAGCACCCCGACGCTGCTGTTGTGGTGGAGGAGGGCACGTCACCCCAAGACACCCAACTTCAGCACCTGCTGCGCGCTTGTGCCCAGCAGCAGCGGCAGGACCAGCAGGATAGGCAAACGCAGCAGCAGCAGCAGCAGCAGCAGCAGCCTGGAGGCATTACCGTGTGCACTGGGCGTGATGGGCGGGAGGTCGTCATGCTGCCTATGCTGCGCCCACGCCTGGGTGACGCCGTCGCCGAGCCGTTGCCTACGCCTGTCCCTACTACTACCGTGCTGCAGGCTAGCGCAGACAGCGCTGCGGGCCTGAGACGCAGCAGCGGCAGCAATGGATCAGACGTGACTGCGCCCTCCAGGCATGCTGGCATCGTCAAAGGTGAAGTGGACACGCTGATTGGCGCGCAACCTGCGTCTGGATCATCTGGCCAGCTTTACCAGGCCCTCCGCATGCTGGACCAGCAGCAGCAGCAGCAGCAGCACCAGCAGCCTACTCCCCAGCAGCAGCAGGACCAGCAACCGTCCCTGCTGCGGTTTGTGGCGCAACTGAAGCATCAGCAGCATCAGCAAGCGGAGCAGCAGCTGCAACGGCAGGCACCACAGCAGCAAGGTGCCACCCTCATGTTGTCGCAGGGCAATACGCAGCCACGAGTCGTGCAGCTGGCATCAATGCCTGGCAGCAACCAGGGCACTGATGGCGACAGTGGCCGGATGGGGGGAGGGCCTATCCCTGTCACGCTTAAGCAGGCCATGGGGGGGGCTGGCGGGGGTGCACCTCAGCCTTGTGCCGTGCCGCAGCAGGTCTTGCAGCAGCTGCTGCAGCAGCAGCAGCAGCAACACCAGCAGCAACAGCACCAGGCTCAAGGCATGCGGCAGCTGATCCGCGTGGGCGACCAAGTGCTGGAGGTGGTGAGCTGCCGCGCTGCTACACCTGATGCTCCAGTGCAGCAACAGCAGATGCAGCCGCTGCAGGCAATGCAATGCCACCCGCAGCAACACCAGCTGCGCATGTCAAATTGCAGCAGCGCAAATGGCACCAGCACCAACCGGGCAGTGACATTGCCTGCGAATGGCACGTCTGCAACAGGAATGGCAGGAACTACCATTGACGCGTCGCAGCTGATCTCCCTGCTGCTGGCCCAGCAGCAGCAGCAGCAGCGGGAGCAGCAGCAGCGGGAGCACCGGGAGCAGCACGTTGTCAGCGTTGGGGGTGTGCCGGTGTGCTTGTCTGGCCCGGCTGGCAGCCACACTGCAGCTGTGCAAGCACCTGGCCAGACCATCGGCATGGCCGTGCCATGGGCCTCCAACGGCATGCAGCAGGTCCAGCAGCACGCCCAGCAGTTGCCGCTACAGCACCAAGCGCAAGAGCAGCAGGTGATCATATCTCGACCGGGCGCACCGTCCATCCAGGTGAGCCTGTCAGCGCTGCGTCAGGGCGGCCTGTCAGCGCTGGCCGGGCTGGCTGGCCTGACCGGCAGCGGCACTGGCGGTACAGGCGCAGGCGCAGGCTCGCAGGGTGGCGACATGGTGTCCAGCCAGGCGGCTCAGCTGCAGGCCGCGCTGATGGGTTGACACGCTAGCTGTTAGGGTGCAGCAGCAGCATAGACAGGTTTGCCCTGGCCCACCCTGGATCACACCCTGGCCGTCAAGCATGGTGTGCCTCAAATGAGATTCATGTGCATGTGCATCCCTTCTTGTGCTGTGTGGGGCACCCACGCCAATTGCACTCTCATGCTTGCTGTTGGCGCTGTTGAAATTTAACCACAGCACCACGCTGCGTTCATACTGCTTGGGGCGCTGTGGGCAAGGCGCGCAACCGGACGGCATGTTGCACTATCCACAACATCCGATTTATGCCCAAAGCACGCTGCAAGTATATGTGTATAGTCTGCGGCCTGGTATTTTGGTGCTGTGGCGCGGGCTGGCTAGCATTAGCGCTATTGTGCATTCGGGTGTGATGGCCTGGTAGTACTGTTGTGTGCGTGGTCGTGATCCCGTACGTGCGGCTTTGGATATATTGCGATTCTGAGCGCATGAAGGATGGCATTCTGACGGCGGAACGGGCTGCACCGCCAGCAGTGAGTTGAGCAGTATGGCCTCCGTCGGCCCTTGAGTGGCCCTCGCTAGGGTGACGTGGTGTGGCTTGGGGAGGGGACGGCAATACACCGTAAGACGCTAAGACACAAGACATGCGCCGGCGCTGGCTGCAGCTGCTAGCTTTTTAGCTGGGTTGCAAATGCCCAAACCCGTCATGTGCTAATATATGCGTGCAAGAGTCACATGCATCCTAATACGAGTACAAGCTACAATGCAGCCAAGTGACATGTCACCCTGTGCCGATGTTGCACTCTTACCCAAGTACCCTCGCTGCCTTTGCGGGCCCGGGAAGATGATGATAATGCTGTCAGGCAGCGGTAAGAATGCCCGCCCGTCAGTGCTATTTGCTGCTCCGGATCGGTCGCATTCGCACCATTCAGGATACGGTGTGCGCCACTGCATGCGCTGCGTGCATGTTGCCTCTGCACCACACGCTGCGCCTTGCTGCTGACAAACCGCTATGCCTACCTATGTATATGCAAGCAAGCACGTGATGATGCTGGGACAAGGCTACACAGGGTGTGTGTGCCGGCTACACAGGGTGTGTACGATTCCCGACGCCCACGCCCTTGACGACCACCTTAGCTCCGACCACACCCCTGGCTGTTTCTTTGCATGCAATCATCGCGTGTCCATATTGCACAGCTGCGCTTTTGGATCGCGCTGGGTGTACACTACATCACAACGGGCCACGCTGGTCTATCTGCGCTAGTCACGCAACATTGACACGTCCTGGCCGCTCTCCTCTTATCTTCTCCCCTCATCTGTCCTCGCCCCTGTACCGATCTCACAAGTTCAAGGCCTCGCTCCTGACCTGCTTGTCATGGCTTGACGCCAGGCGAGGGAGGCGATGTGCGGTGGTTCTGCCGCAGCAGTCGCTCCTGGACAGCAACACCAGTAGTGGCGTTTTTGCCTATGCTTGGTGAAGCAACTGCATCCACCTGATGCCTGTCCTCTGCTTTCATTCCCTGAAGCTCAGCGAGGGTTGCCTTTGCCTGATTTGTGCTCGAGGAGGCATGCATGCATCTGATCAGGCCTGCTCTTGTATCCAGGCCTGCTAACTCAACACACAATTGATCATTGCTCATGTACTGTTAATTTTGCCCTATTCGCCAGGTTATTTGTTACAACGCATGCCTGGTTTGCCTACACTACCAGCTACTCTCCTGCGCTTGCCTGTGCTTTGTTGGCCCCACATGTGTCGTGCGGCCCCACCCATCCGTCACGTTTGTGATGGGTTGTATGTGAGGACACACCTGCGTTAGGGCAACATGCGTTCTGTCTGGCGCCCTCCAACCCTCGCCTAAGCCTTTATTTGCCCAGCTTGTTGCCTGCGTGGATCCGACCCTACAGATGCAACTGTAGGCGGCTCCCTGCCTGGCTTCTGTGAATCCCTGCGCCAGCGCCTTGGTGGCGAATAGTGTGTTTCCCCTTGTAGTATGCAGATGCCTGATCAGTGGCTTGGTGGCCTGCCACTGTAGATGTAGGGGATGCGCAAGTGGTGCCGTAAACACCCGGAGTGTTTTGCACCAACAAGATGATGCTGTGAAGGCCTGTCCTGGCCTTCAATGGGCACGCTGCCACGAGGTGATTCACTTGATTCATTTCCCCAACCTTTGTGCTATCGTATGGACAGCATCTGGTGACACGGTCACGCACGCATGCAGTTCACACCAGGCCGTTGGTCGTTGCGCCCGCAGGGGCGCATGTAGGGGCTTGTGTGTTGCTTGCTAGTGATCCCTTCAGCAGCTGGATCAACGATGGCTAGTAGGGCGATGTGATGTGTGACGTGTTTTGTTGCCAGGCATGCCTGCCAAAGAAGAGGCTTTGATTGAAGCAGCACTCGTTCGTGCACACAATCACGCATGTATGTATGTGCAAGGTTGGCAGACAGGCAAGGGTTTCAACGGATGCTGACATCAAGGTGTGCCCGTGTTTTCATATGCCGCAGAGGTGCCAAAACAGATGCGCTGGTAGTCCATTGCGGACAATCAAACTTGATGCTGTGGTTCCACTGACTGATGGCATGATTTAGGGTTTAGGGCCACGTTACCGACTTGGCAGGCACTTGTGTGCCAGCTGCGCACGCGCTGGAGCTGGGTATGCCTCTGTGAGGTCTGCCGGGTAGTCAGGCGTCAGGATCACCAGCCTTGACCGCTTCTTGCATCGTGGCAAACGGTCACACAGTTGCATGGTTGCAGACCGGTCACCAGCTACTGCCGCTGTGCTGTTGCTGCTCGCTTGCTGTGCGTGCTTGGGAATGTGCATACCGCACATTCCGTGTAACTGGCAGTAACCCTGTACCATAATGCAACGTATGTGATCAGCATGTATGGCAGTGGGATGTGATATGGAGTGTTCCTCCCGGTGTGGTTGCCAGCAGCAGGCTTGGGCACCACTTGTCATGCAGCTTTGAAGGGTTGTTTTGAGCAATCCTGTTGCAACCGGACCCGTCTACTTGTCTCCTGATAGCAGCACGGCAGTCAGGCAGCCACTCAATACGCCTAGCACTGGTGCACAACGTGTCCAGCCTGCGCGTCAGCGCGTCACACACACTACTGCGCTGCAAGCAGCTTGCGGTGTAGGAAATAGGTGTAGGAACAAAGACCGCAGGGCAGGATGTGCACACGAGAATGTATTGCATGTTTGCTGGGACATGAAGCGTGCACGATTGCCGTAGCAGTGGCCACGTGCTGTGGTGCAGTGCTGCAACAGCCGCTTTGGTATCATTTGCATGGCGACAGGCCATACCCTGATACGTGTTTCAATGTACGCAGTATCGCTTCACGACACCAGGCTCGCACCTTTGCCTGTCTGCTGCGTTCGTCACGGCCTGCTTGCATGCCGCATGCGTAAGCACTGGACCTGTGCAACACGCTCCGCAGGCGACACATCAACTTTGAGGCCATCGGATGTAACGTTACTCAGTAAGCGTTAGGATAGGGTGTGTTTGCGCACTGGTCCATGATGGCAGCATCCGCGGAGGCAGGCGGTTGGCGGAGCACGCGGCTCTGCCGCCGCTTGCACGTGTGATGCTCACAACGTGACACGCAGTAATGCTGGCATGCGGTGTTGCTTCGCCTCGCAGTGTTGCTCAGCCTCGCGAAGAGCCAGGCGGCGTAATGCGCCTGTCTCTTAACACAGCGGTCCACGCGTGCACCTACATGAAGACCTAATCGGCCTCCATCGCCCTGCCCTGCAATTCCTCCTGCACTGGAACCGCCCCCGGCTATGGGCGACAGCGCAACTTGCCTCCACAGCATCTTCCGGACCACGCTGCAGCCGCCCTGCGCGCCTTCTTGCAGACCTTGTGGCCCTGCTTTGTATGGACCTTCTTATGTTCTGAGCATGCACCACAACTAACACGGGCGGCACTCAGCCTTGGGTTAACTCGCTGATCACTCGACCCCCTCACACTGCGCGCTACATGCCGCTGACTGCCAACATCACGCACAGCTGCGGCTGCGGGCCGCTTCACCGGCCACCTTGTTGTCCGCACCAGCCTGTGCGCGGGCGTACCTGCTGCAGGCCTCCTGTGATCCTCGCCCAGCATCAGCGCCCGCATGCCCACGCACACGCGGGGCGCCAAATCCATTGCATGGACCTGGTGACTTACCCCCATGTGTAAGCGGTCTCGGACCGACATGTCCTGCCTGCCTAGGGCTTGACACAGGCAATGGCACAATGGGAGCCGACGCATAGCCTACTCCTGTGACTGGTGCATGCAATGTGCATGCAGTCGTGTTGGCTGCCTGCCTTCGTTAACACCCCTGGACTCTTTGCCACATTGCACCAGGCTGCTTGCTTGTGTGTGTTATTATGTCTACTATGCAGCTTGCCTCCCATGCCCTGCTCATTTACACTGCATTTACACCTCAGCGGGCCCTCAGCGGCAATACACAGCACACTACAAACATTGAAATATGTAAGCACGTAATGCAGCCTTTGCGGCCAGGCAATCCTTGGATGCCTGCATGGTGCAATGCATGGCGGCATGGCCACCATTTATATCACCATGCCGTGTATTGATGGTCAGTTTGACTCGTTCGAGTATGTAGATCGCTGGTAAACGGCACACCGCAGGCTGGGCACACCCCGAGCTTCAAAGCTTGTGCTCCTCCATACCATTTAGTATCCATCTCGCAAACAGACGCCGCTCAACATATCAGCAACATGCACGCACACGCCACCTCAGGAGTACGTCATGTGCGTGGATCAATCCCCTGCCTCGTTACCGCTGTTACTGTGCACTGCAGTTCACAAACATGGTCCCACACAAACATGTGGTCGCTTCCATTTGATACGGTTGCAGCAAAGCAACAGGATGACGTTGCTCAGGCGCGTGCGCCTCACGTACAGGCCTGTGTGCAGCAAGCACACATGCTTGACGCTTGATGCTGCCCCGACAGCGGGGTTGCTGGGACGCGCCGCCAACTGGACAGCAGCAGTGTCACCAAGCCGCAGAGCACACATGTGAACTTGAAGCCTTCCTAGTGCCACGTGTGGTAGCAAGTGGGAGCGGGTGGCTCGCTCAAGCGCACTGCCGCATGCACGGTGAGGCAGCGACGCACGAGTGGTCGTGCTGTAGGACAAGGCGGAGGTGTGGAGCTGCTGGAGCGGCCTAGTGGCTGCAGTATCGTTGCAGCGAGTGGCACCCCTCGTTCACGAATGGTGCATGTGCACGGCGAAGCAAATCATGCTGCTGTACACTATCGGAAATGGCAGCAGTTTACTTGGCGGCGAGCCCTAAACCCTAATGGGTGATGCATACAAGTGTTTAAAGGCAAACCAACATGCCAGTCACACAAGTTGCCTGCTGACACGCTACCAAAAGTGCAAACAAGCTTTGATGCATACCGGCACAGCGCCAAGCAACGGAGTCAAATAGAGCCGGCGCACGACCGCTCATGCGCACGTCGTGACTTCAACAATATCAGTTGTAGTATAGCTCGAGGCCCATGCCATCGTGGATTTCGTAGTCCGCCAAAGTGATGTGGTCCTTGTAGATTGTGTACCACTTCTGCAGCAGGGCAGCCATGTAGGTCGCCACACGAACAACAGTGTAAGCGCTCGAACAGCAATATGGGCACAGTGCGCGAAGTGCAAGGTGTTGACCATAGGTGACAAGGAGGGAGAAGCGCTGTCAGCACCAAACCGGTTAGCCAATAAATGAGCATCATGCCCCGACACGTGACGCCCCAACACTCTGGCTGTGGCACGTCACATACCCAGTGTTGAGCAGGAACGCGTCTGACGGCTTTAATACCCCTGACCCACCTGGATTCTGATTTTATCCGGCCGTGTTCCAGTCTGGGCGGCAACAAGCTTCTTCAAGTCCCCGATCGTGTCGTCCTCATTGCACTTGACGCGCACCTTCTTGCCCAGCCGGTCATTCAACACAACCTCTATCATACTGCTCAACACTGGGCTGTGACCAGGCCAGCTGCTATTCCTGCTGAGGGAAGAACAACACAAGACCTCGCGTCAAACGCACTCAAAAGCACGCGAGCCAACGTTGTTTTAAACAAGCTGAAACCAAGGCTAAGTTGGTACACAGCAGCAAGCCGCACAATCAGCTTGCAGACATCGTGCTGCGGGCACTCACCGAACGGCAGCAAGGACCGAATGCAGTGCGGTTTATCCAAACGCTGTGGCCGCAGCCCCAGAGCACCAGCAGGTTTCAAAGAACTGTGCCAGCACACTGGCGCAAGTGAGTTCCACCCGGGCTGTGGGTGTTCAAACGCAGGCGTTGCTGCTCTGGTGGGGAGGCACCAACGCACGAGGTCGATCTGGCTACGATATAGTTCAAAAGGCAAAGTCAGCCAAAGAGAGCAGTAGATTACGATTTTTGTGGCTCGACCCGGTTTCGTGCTGCCGTAGTTCCGCACTGCCATCCGAATGAAAACGCAATGCGAAGCAGGGTATGATTTGATGATTGCTACGTTGAACAAGTGTGTCCTGAAGGCCACACACAAGCATGGTATGTCTTATTGCCACCTGTACTGGTGACATACTGCTCTGAACGCCTGTGAAACGCTACTTCTCGTGCATGGTTCGGCGCCGAACACCAAATAGTGGGTGACGGCCCCAACAGCCGTTTCCATCGGTGTCTGTTGTGGACAGGCGAGCAACATGCCTGCAGTGACAGTTTTGATGGTTGCGGAGAAGCCCTCTCTGGCGCAGTCCATATCGCACATCCTCTCAGGCGGGCGGGTGCGTGTGAAGGAGCAGCATTGGCGCGTTGAGCGAACAGCCTGTTATATCGTCCATATGCAGGCCTGCTGCATTTAAAACCCTAAGTGCACGCATAGTGTGTGGAGTTAAGCACATGTGTATCGTTCCTGCGTGCAGATGAGCTCGCGCCGGGGGGCGTTGGACGTGTACGAATGGCAGGACACCTTCCAAGGCAGCCCAGCATTGTTCAGGATGACCAGCGTGATAGGTCACGTGTACTCCCTTGACTTTACCTCCAACTTCCAGTCATGGGACCGCACCGACCCTGCCAGCTTGTTTGACGCCACCACCGTCAAGTCCGAGTCCAACCCAAAGGTAACAGCAGGGACGGCTATACACGCAGGTGCCAGCATGATTGCCAAGCGTGTGTATAAAAAGCAGTGTGTTCCATAGAGCAGCGACTACAGTACCATGGTACAGCACAGGCGGGGTGCATGTACGTGGCACGACTGTTAGTTTGGCCCTGATCTGGTCGCGGAGTGCTGTGTGCCCTTTCCAAGGGCCTTGGCTGCCTAACTATCGAGTCTGCGAGGTGCGGCTCATGCACTGGTATGTGCACGGCGTAAGGGCGCAGTGACCAGAACAGCGTTGGGGCAAGGACACATGGACATGTACTCACATGTGGCATAGCAGGCGGCAGTGTTCCATTACTCCTGCTTGAGCAAACTAAGTGCAGGGCCACAAGGATCCAGTGCTGAATAATATGGTCATGCATAATTGCCCGATAGAGGTCGTTGATGTTTGATGTTATGGGCAACCATGTACGCATGCAGGTGGATCGGCATCCTTTGCATCGCATACAGCATTCCCATGATGGATGTGAAACGTGGAGCACTGGAGCCCCAAACTTTGGAGCGTAAACCAAGCCCACTCCGCCACAATGTGTCAAGCCTGCTCAATGCGCATTGCATCACTGCAGCAAGCTCCGCATATTGCAGCCAGTGCCCCTGCTGAGCTGCTATGCGGTAGCAGGCGCCGAAGGTGGCGTTGTCATACCTCCTGCGCACACCGCGGTATGCAGCCCCCGCCCTGCGGCCTCCCCTCCCCCCCCTTCCCCGCATGGCCTGCAGGCTGCAGGCATGGTGACCGCACCATGAGGTGTAAGGGGGTGACGGACGGGACTGCGAGCTAGGCCTGGCGCTACTCCACAGGGTGCTGAGCAGCAATGACAGCTCCCCTGCTGGAGCTGCTGCTGCTAGTGGCCTGGTCCTCGACAATGCGATTGTGTTGCGCAATTTGCTGCTATTGCCCTCATGCAGGCGCATGTTTGCGAACACCTGCAGCGTGAGGGGCGGGGCGTCAACGTGCTTGTGCTGTGGCTGGATTGTGACAGGGAGGGGGAGAACATATGCTTCGAGGTGAGGCGCATGTGGGTGGTTGAGTGTGTGCGTGGGGCGGTCAAGTGCATGGTGATGTGCATTGTGCCATGGCTGTACGTGTCTGGCCCTGTTACTGTACTACTGTGCGGCAGCTCAACGCTGTCACGTGTCACGCAAGTCTTGAACATGGCTGCCACTCCCGCAGCCTGCAAGACCGGCAAGCGACTCTCATTGCACATTGTATAACGTCGGAGTTGCGTGATACCTTGCAGTTGTGTTGTGTCTCACCATGAGCAGTGGTGTACGGTACTGCCAACCACTGTGTACCGTGTGCATGTCCTGTGGTGATCCTGCATTCACTTGCGTTGCCCTCAGGTGATGGACAACGTTGTGCCTCACATGCGCCCAGCACCTGGCCAGCAGGCCGTGTGGCGTGCACGCTTTTCAGCCATCACTGCGCCTGAGATCAAGCAAGCCATGGTGGGTGACATGCGTTGCTGCAATGGGTAGTATGCGTTGCTGCAATGCGACCCTGAGGAGCTTGATCCCAATGACCTAGCGATTTAGCGGGGAAAAGGGGCATGCCTGGATGATGCCTGTTGTATACTCCCACGTCCGCCTGTGGTGCGTTGAATTGCGTACCTGCTGGAAGTCACTCATCATCCACTCAAGGTGCTGCAAAGCTGTGGTGCTTGTTGTTGAGGCGCTCGCCCTCGCCCTCTCACCTCCCCTATCCTACATGCTACTTGTCGCCTTATCCTCCAGCCTTGCACTGCCTGCCGCCCGACCTGTCATCAGAGCTCACTGGGTGGCCCCAATGAGAGCGAGGCGCTGGCGGTGGATGCCCGCCAGGAGCTGGACCTCAAGGTGGGGGTCGCCTTCACACGCTTCCAAACAAGGTGAGGCAGTGCATGCATGGCGGCACCTGCAGCACCAACAACAAACCGTTGCACATGCATGACTCGCATGCAGATGCCAGTGATGCGCACCCCAGGGCCAGGTTCCCACGCTGGTTTTTGTGTGGGGTGTGTGGATGTCTCCTGAATGTTATGGTGAGTCGACCCGCAGTGCATCTGATGGGTGCAGCACAGGCACATGGACAAGCACAGCCGTTGCTCAAGGTTGCGTCACTGCACTGGTGTGTCATTCATACCTGGACGGACGCAGGTACTTCCAGGGCAAGTATGGCAACCTGGACGCCGCGGTCATCAGCTACGGGCCCTGCCAAACACCCACGCTCAACTTTTGCGTGGAGCGCCATCAGGCAAGTGCAGTCTCAGATGGACTGGCAGTTTAAATATGGGTTGGGGTAGGGGACTGGATCGGGTTAGGAGCTGGGTTGGGCCAACGCAATCCAATCTGCACTTGCATTTCACATCCAGACCGGATCAGCCCTGGTCCATGAAATCTTCCAACGCTGCAGCAGGGTTGCTCAGACCCCAAACTGGCGCTACTGTACCCCCGAAGCCATGTTCAAGCTTTTGCATGCTGGGCAGTGGTGTGGCCCACACCGTGTGGGCGATGATGATTGCGCTGTTGTGCAATGAGCTCGCTGTGCAAGCTGCGGTGGCAGCAGTGACCAGAGCAGCAATTGCTATGGTCTTGCTGCTTCTTTGCCTTGGCCCCACACACCTTTCCTGGCTTGTTTTGTACCATCCTGAGAATCCCAGCGTAAGAAGGATTTGTCTGCCATAGCGTTCACACATCAGGCACTTCTTATCCTGGCTGCAATCTTGAGCAACCTTAATACATTGCTCACATGCACCCTGTGCTGATCAGTGCGCGCTCGCAACACTATTCATGTTTGGGCGTTGCTGCCCATCAAGCTCCATATGCACGTGTGCCCAACTTTTCTGGTAAACCTTGATGTGGACTTGATTTTGTTTGTCATAACAGCACTGCACCAGATCTGGCCAGCATTTGGTCGTGTTTCGCGGCACACTAGCCTCATTATGCAGTGTGTTCATCCGGCTCAATCGCAACTGCTGTCCCTGAGCTCACCACTAAGTTCATAATCGCCTCGCTGACCTGCTTCAAGCTGAATCCCTCCACAGCACAGTAATGCCCTGCACAACTCCAGAGTTTGCATCCAATTGCTTGCCTGCGGGCTGTGTGCCCCACTGCTCTTCACGTTCGTGGACTATCATGCCAGTGCATACGGCTCACGGCCTGTGGCTGGGGTGTGTGCTTGTCTTGCCTCAGGCCATCACCTCCTTCCAGCCGGAGCCGTTCTGGGTGGTGCGGCCGCGCGTCACCAAGGCGGGTGTAGCGCTGGAGGTGGAGTGGGAGCGAGGCCGCGTGTTCGACCAGGACGTCGGCGCCATGTACGCACAGATGGTGGGTGAGCATCATGCACCCGGGGGAGGGGGGGGAGCAGGTTGAAGGTGTCTTCTACTGCCGCGCTCTGCTCTTTACTCCTACTCTTTATGACAGGTGATGGCGTTCAAGGTGGCTGATGACTGCACACTAATGATGGTGCATATACTTCGTGTGACAGAATATGGCTGAGCAGCAGCCCACCCAGATTCTGTCATCCTCACTCCTCGCTGTCTTGCTTCCCCTGCAGGTGCGTGACGCCAAGCGCTTGCGTGTGTTGGACTACAGCGAGAAGGAGGAGCGGCGCACACGGCCCTCCGGCATCAACACGGTGGAGATGCTGAAGGCGGCATCATCTCAGCTGGGTATGGGACCAGCACATGCAATGCAGGTGAGCTGGGGAGACTGACCAGGGGCCAGCAGGTTAGAGCACAGTGCCATGCACCAGCAGCTGGTCACTGCGGCCCACCGATATCGACATCGTTTGCTTGCGCTTCACTTGGCGCTTACCCTGAACCTCTCAACAATGTGGCTTCACTCAGCACAGCCGCGGATGTACGCTTGCATTGGGCACATGTGGCATAACGCGTGCGCTCAAACGCTCAACCGTGCTGCCGTGGCTGTGAGGCCCCAGGCGCAAGGCAATATGTGCAGCGAGCGATGGATTGATTGATCGTTCGGTCCATGACTCAATGCCCAACAGTCACTGCCTTGCGTTCACCGAGCAGAGGGTTCTGCATTCGATGGCCTGTCAGTGCGAGAGAGGGAGAGAGTTTACATTACCCAGCAGTATACAGCCAGGGGCTCAAATTCGGGACTGGGCATTGTGAGAAGCAACCGAGAGGGATGGGTGCGCAACACGCAGGATGTGCGTTGCGTACTTGCGTCGCAAAGCATATAAGCAGGCCAGAGAAAGCTGAGGTTAGGTCAGGGGAAGCAGGCGCCTATGGATGCATGTGCTGCGCTACAAGCGCACCTAGTAGCAGCGTGCAACATGGTGACTGTCCTCTCGTGGTTGGCCAGTGATGCAAAGCAGGCCCTGGACATAGATTTGCACGTATGGAATGTGAGTTGGTCGAACGATGGCCTTGCCAGTGTAGCGATCAGATACAGAATGCGATTGCCCCATGCTGCATGCCACCACTGCTGTCTACACGTTTAGCCTGCTGCAGTTTACTTCCTGCGCTTTTTCGCTAGCCGGCCCTCTGGTATGCCCTACCTGCCTCGCTGACGCCGCTGCGTGCCCCCTCACCCTCACCCTCACCCTCACCCTCACCCTCCCCTGGCAGATCGCTGAGCGGCTGTACACCTCCGGCTACCTGAGCTACCCGCGCACTGAGTCATCCGCCTACCCGCCCAACTTCGACATCACAGTGCGTGGTCCTTGGCATGACCGCCACTGCGCTGAATGCATGACGCTGAACCCAGGTTCAGTTAGCCTGCTCTTGCTAGTGGGCGTGCCTGGTGGCCCTGCCAGCCAGTCCATGCACACACGTCATCACATCTAAGCTTATCGTGTGCATGTGAGGTGGGTGGGACTGTGGTGAGGTGAGGGCCAACACCCTCGCTTGCCACAGCTCTGCATGCACAGGACACTGCTAACGTTTCAATTGAGTTGGAATCCTGTGAAAGTGTGGATGCATGCTTCATGCAATGTCCTGTGCCATGGCAGCTCGGTGGTTGGTGTTTGTCTAAATTGTGCATCGCAGCACACTGTGGGCTGACTCCCGGCCAGTGCGTGCAAATTCAATGTTGCGCTCACGACACGATTCAGATATGCATGCCAAGTACCAGGCAGTAATCTGCAATCCTTTGGTTTTTGACACCAAGCGGGGCATGGTAGTGTGGCTGGTGCCATGCAACAGGTGCTTAACCTCCTGCATGGTATATGGTTGTTAACAACATCAACAACCTGTACCATGCAACTTTGCCTGACTCTTTTCAACGCTGAGTCCTTGTGGCTCTCTGGTCATTCCATACTCAGCATGCATATGCACATATCTGCTCACCTCCTCTCGGGGAGGCATGGGCCGTCCGGCCAACATTCGATGCACATTCATAGCTAACATGGTGACCTTTTTTCATGCATTTTGCGGCCGCCGCAGCTCACTGTTTGCTGTCTGTGCACTGGCGACTCGTCACGCAGGGCACTGTGGCAGCTCAGCGCAGTCATCCTATCTGGGGCGAGTACGCCGCAGCACTGTTGTCGGCAGGCATCAAGCACCCACAGGTGAGGTTAGGTTGAACCTGAGGTGCTCCAGGTGGTTTGGATTAGCCAGCTGGGCTTTGATTGGGTTGCCTGTGCATGCATGCACATCAAGTGGACGCATGCCACTGGGAGCAGGCGTGAGGCGTAGAGTACTAGAGTCTGACGTGATGAGTGACGGGCCTGTGCTGCCATACTGCTGTGCTTGCATGCACACGGACCGCGGTGTTTTGGCTGTGCCTTGGCGTAAGGATTTCCATCTTACACCGACGGCACTGGACCCTGGTGCACTGGTCACTCCTGGTGCACTGCAGGGGGGTGTTGATGCAGGGGATCACCCCCCCATCACCCCTATGAGGCCCGCCACCGAGGATGAGCTGGGAGGTGGGGATGCGTGGCGGCTCTTCGACTTCGTGGCCAGGTCATTCTTGGGCAGCGTGTCACCGGTGAGATACAATACCCCGCTGCAATACGGCTGCACCTAATTGCATTGCAACCTCAGCGGTGGCTGCACCGCTGGTTGCACAGGGTTGCGCTCATCGTTGTTGTGTCAATGCGAGTGCAGCAACAGCCTGTTGCACGTAAAATTGCTGCTTCCAAATCAAACCGTACGCACTCCTTTGTATCGGCACTGACATTGGGTGATTGACCCCGATGCCGTGTCCCTGCTTGTACAGGATGCTGTGTACCGCAAGAGCCGCGCCAGCTTTGAGGCGGGTGGCGAGTCGTTCAGCGCCAGCGGGGCGGTCATGGTGCGGCCGGGCTTCACCGCCATCATGCCCTGGAGGGTAAGCCGCCAGCCTACCAGTGCAGGGGCTGCGGTGCGTTGGGGTAGGTTGGGCTGACGGGCTGCTGGGGCGAGGAAGGATTCGCCCCATCTGGACAAGCCCATGCTAGCGTGAACAGTCCAGCCTGCCGGTGTGGCGAGCAATGCACCCATAAGAGGGCGCTGAGCTGGAATCCTCCCCGGTACAACTTCTGGCTTTGCATCACAACAACTGACAGTACTGTGCCCTGGTGCACCGCTGTCTATGCTGCCACAACGTCGACCATGGCTTTCTGCAGGCGGTGCAGTCCAACCCGCTTCCTGTGTTGGCGCCGGGTGAGGTGTTGCCGCTGAACGAGGTGGAGCTGCACGCCGGCAGGACCAGCGCGCCTGGTGGGTGGCGGAGTGGTGCTAGCTAGGTGGCAGTGTTGGCATCCTGCATGCACGCCAGAATGCGCAGCACGGCAACATAGCAAGGGCATGATTAGGGCAAGGTTGGGATTCACAGCTGTGTGTCTGCAGGTGGCTGCGCTTGCATGCGTCAAACGTGCGAGCAATCACAACATTGAGCAGCACTAGCAATTTAGCTTTGTTCAACGCCGACAGTGCGTTTGGGCTGCACGTGCTCCAATTTCCTCACCATTGCCTTGAAGCTTTGGCTGTGAAAATCCCATGGCAATGTGGTATGTTCCCTACATTGACGACCCTGCATCCGCTGGCCTGCTGCCCTGTGCTCACTGCCTGTCAGACTACTTGTCAGAAGCAGAGCTGATTGGACTGATGGAGAAGCACGGCATCGGGACGGATGCCTCCATCTCCACCCACATCAACAACATCTGCGAGCGAAACTACGTGCAGGTGAGGTGGTACACGACAAGCCCCGCCGGGGCTTCAGGCGGTGGGCAGTAATACGCGGCGTTGCTGTTGGTTGCTCTGCTAAAAAGGGCAGGCCACATCAGTATGTTGCAGCCTGCCCCTGGGGTGGTTAAGAAGCTCCATACTATGGCTGGGGGATGCCGAACGCGATGCTGCATGCATGTCGCTCGTCCCGCCGTCAGCAGCTCGTCCCGAAATGGGGCACATCGACCTCGGCCAGTCTCCGCCTCTGGCGCCGAGCGCCCCCAGCGCCGAGCGCAGCGCGCAGGCGAAAATCGTGTCTCAATCTTGACGACAGAAGTGCAGTGAACTTGCCTCGCGCGAGGCCGGCAGCGCAAGAGTCAGACCTGGTTTTGGTGCT
>BDDA01001283.1:0-17341 GCA_001662385.1 Chlamydomonas asymmetrica | reverse complement strand
GGGGGGGGGAGGGCAAAAGGGCAATGGGTCGACAGGGCGACAGCCTGGCCTCCAAGGAGGCGGCTGTGGATGTTTTGTATTCATATGACGTGATATGCGCGCAGATGTTGTGTGTGGATGTGATGTTTCTACACTAAACGACGGAGGTGCCCCGCACATACGACATGCTCCTGGCAAGCGGTTGCCCCAAACCGCAGCTTGCAAGCACCGCAGCGCTCTCCAGTTGGACACCATGATGAGCAGCAGATGCAGAACCAGCCAGAGCGCACGCAGGGTGCAACCACTGGCGCCATGCGGGCGCTCTGGCTTGGTTCTGGACTGCAGCTCAGCATGGTGTCCAACTGGAGCGCACCTGCCGGCAGCAGGCTGCAGCGCCTGCAAGCTGTGGCTTGTGGGCAGCCGCTCGCCACCACGCACCAGCGACCCCCGGCCTGATCGGTGCAAGAAGTAATAGGTATCCCTCAGCGACCAAAGGCGCAGAGGGTCTCACCTGCGCAGCTGTGCTTTCACACCTCCACATCTTTCTCTGCATAGCTGGGGCCTCCGCCGTTGCCATTGTTGTTCTGCCGCCACTTAGGTCATGTACGAGCGGGCTCTGGCTGCGTTCCCCGTCACCACCAGCCTCTGGCTGCAGTACGGATCCTTCCTGGAGGGCAGCAGCCTGGCAAGGGTGCCCTCCCTGGCGGCCTCCATGTGGGCGCGTGCGGTGCGCAACTGCTCCTGGGTGGGCGCCGTGTGGGCGCGCTACATCCGAGCGCTGCAGAGGTGAGGCGCATGCCGCCCCGGCGAACGCTCACCGGTTGCCAGGCTGGTGTTAACTGACTGCTTTGGGTGATCCAATTGGCATTCGCACTGGACCTGCATGCATGGTTGCATGGCTTGACGTGGGGACACCAGCCTGTTTTTAGCGTTGTGTTGTCTGACAGAGCTCGGGTGAGCTGTTGGTGTGCTACTATGTTACGCGCATCACTGGCCTGCTTGTATGACAGAAAGGTGCGCCATACTGATGGGGTATGCAGCGTGATTCCCCTGTGGGACCGTACAGTGTGCACGGTGTACGTGTGGGTGTCTAAATTGCGCCTCTGGGTCAACCCGTCAGCAGTGCGTGCCGTCGTTTGCATGAGCGATCTAGATGTTGGGTGCCCCGCCGCCCTTTTCCCCCACCCCCGCAGGAGCGGTGCTGCGCATGAGGAGGTTGAGGAGGCGTACCGCAAGGCGCTACAGGCAGGACTGCAGGTGAGGCGAGAGCGCTACAGTGTGCAGTACAAGTGCTTGCCACACTCTCACACGTCACATCTGCAATTATGCTGCATGACTGGAGCCTGCTGGACGTGTCCTGTGGATTGATGTGCTGCACTTCACACTGAGCAGCGATAACAACTGGTAGAGTGGTCCATGGATACACGCTCAAAAGCCTTGCATCCTCGTCCCCGGGGGGAAGCATGGGCCGTTTGGCCGACACGCTCCTGCTGCAACATAACATAACTGCATAACATAAATACATAATGCAAACATCGTCGTGCTCGTGTCTGCAGAGCGTCGAGGATTACATGGAGGTGCTGCTGGCACGCATCGACACACTGCGCTATGCAGTGACGCCACCGGCAGCAGCGTCCGCGCCCGCTGCAGTTTCAGCGCCCTCCACTGACGATGTGCAGCGGCTGCGGGGCGCGTTTCAGGAGGCCTCTGAGCTCCTTCTCTCCTACTTTCCGGACTACATAGACAGGTGGTGTATGGCGTGGTGTGCGGGCTGGTGTGGCGTGGTGTGGTGTGACCCCCAGCAGCCATGCAAGTTTTGCGTGTGCGCAGCCGCCGTCAGATGGGTGGTCATGGCGCGCCAGGAGGGTGGATGTGCGCCCATGCATGCACGCACATTGCGGCGTGCATCCTGCCAGATTGCAAGGAGGGTCAAGGAGGGACCGAAGGAACAGGCGGGCTTTGTAACGCACTGGCATGCATGGGTGTCGTGTATGCCTCTGCATGGCCGGACGCGGATTGGCACTGGCTGCGCTTGCGTCACTTATGTCTTAGTGATGGTGTCGCATGGGGAGCACATCGCCCTGCCCTTCTGACACATTGCCTAGCCTGTCAACTTTGTGTCAAGCCCGAACGAGGGCAGGCTTAGCAGGAAGATGTCGGCTGAATGCGCAACACCAGTATGCGCCGTGACGAACTGCACCGCTGGCTGCACCGCTGAGATCGCTCCAACGGCCGTGGCCCGCTTCCTGCTTGTCGCAGGTCGCTGCGCCTGCCGGCGTATTGGGCGCACTGTGAGGCGCTGCTGCTGCACGACTGGCCGGCGGCGCGCGCCGTGTGGGAGAGCGCGCTCAAGGGCGGCATCGGAAAGTGAGCTTCGTGCAGCGTGGCATGCGCCGCAGCAACACACTGGCAGCGCATTACACACCTGATACGTAATCTGGAGACCTGATCTTGCGTGAATTCTCCCTGGTGCTTTTGGTGTTAGTTCAGCCGTCCAGGAATTGCCTGTTGTGGGGGGCCTGCCTGTCTCTTGCCTGATTTACAGGGCATTACTGCACTACATGTTCTGCAATGTCCTGTCCTGTCCTGTCCTTCGGAGTCGAGCCGAAGGACATCGGACTACGAAGCAGTATGAGGGCTGGAGCATGATCACCACACCAGCAAGTGCACGTGATACAGTAGTAGTATGTGATGCGGTGTGGCAAGTTACCGCAGACAGTTTGTGCAGTACATGTAGTACATACAGTCAAGTACATGAGTGTGCACACTCAAGCATGCATGGCATTGCAGATTCCAACCACCACGCTCTCTCCTAGTGGCTGTGTGACATGCGGGTTGCGCGTGACGGTGTGCTTGGTGTGCTTGCGTGCGGGTAGGTGTGCGGAGGCGTGGCTTGCATGTGTGGAGCTGGAGCGTGCGGGGCGCAACATCAAGGAGGCGCGCGCTGTGTTCAAGAAGTAAGCGCCTGACAAGGCAACCTGCGCGTCACCACCAGCGTGACATCAGCGTGCTGCATTGCACGGCCACATGGCCGCATGTTACTTATTTGGGCGTGTGTGGTGGAGCGTTTACACTTTCCAGGGTGTGCCGTGTGCGGTTGTATGCAGGGGCATGGCTGCAGAACGAACGGGCCCCAGGATGCCACCGTTCAGTCCAATAGACGCCCCACGACAACCTGCAATGTGAAGGTTTCTGCTGCAAGCCATTGCGTTGCACGTTCTGAGGATGCGCACGCTGATGCTGTGGCTGCCTTGAGGCTGGTGGCGACCCAACATGTTGCGCGTGGGTGCCTGCTCGTGCGGCCGTGCGCAACAGGGCGTACAACAAGAAGCTGGAGGAAGGCGGCCAGCTGCGCGTGTGCCATGAGTGGCTGCGCTTTGAGCGGGAGGAGGGCTCGCCAGATGACCTGGTGCAGGTGAGAGACGGAAGGAGGAGGCTCACAGGGTGTCCCTGTGAGACTCATGTGAGAGGCGTAAGGAGGAGTCTGACAGGGATGCGTCATGGTGGTTTTGGTGGGTAGGCAGCATGTCAGAGATGGGGAACAAACGGCTCTGGGCTGGCAACATTGCAGTGGTCTGGATCCTGCAACAAGCACGATGCTGCTGATGTGGGGGAGTGGCGTGTGCATCTGCGATTCTGCGCATCCAGATGCAGCGGCGGATGCCGCCCTGCATGTGAACCGTGGCCAGTGGGCTGCTGCTGTGACCCAGGCCATGCTGGAATGGCTGACCCACATTCATTGTGCGCATCAACACGGGTCCCATAACCCATCATTGTGGTGCTGTGCAGGCGCAACTCAAGGTCGACCCGGTCCTTGAGGAAGCCGCCGCAGCGGCCGCAGCGGCGGCGGACGCGGCGGCAGCAGCAGCTGCCAAGGTGGGCCACAGTTGATCAGCACGGGGCCGGGGTGCCCACCGCCACGCCATGACCAAACACCGTCAACCGGCTGCACATTATTGGCAACGAAACAACCGAACCCATTTTGCTTTCAGCCTGCTTGTGAGGGTTGTACGGGCGCAGTCGTTTTGCCACCGATGCATATTTCAACGGCAAGAAACATCAACAGCAGCATTTTTGCCTCCGCTCACACCCCTGTGTCGGTCTGTAGGCAGCTGCCGCTAATGCCCCGAAGCTCAGCAAGGAGGAGCTCAGAGCCATACGCCAGGCACACGACCCCAATTTCGGCAAGGAGAAGGACAAAAAGGACAAGCCTGGCAAGGGCAAGAAGGACACGGGCAAGAAGGACGTGCAGGCCAGGGAGGGACCGGGCAAGGCGGTGCCAGCGCCCGCGCCGGCGGGCCATCAGGAAATGGAGGCGCCTTCAACGACCAGCGGTGCGTTGCCTGCGTTGAGCCAGAGCTTTGGGAAATTGTGGTGGCCCTGAGACAGCAGGGGCCTGTTTTTCGGTGCTTCTACAGAATGCTGACGTGGCTCTGCGTTGGCCGAGTACGCACCATGCTAGCCATGGCCAATGGTGCTGGCTGGATTCCGGTCTGCACGGGTCTTGTGGTAGCAGGGGCCTTGTGGTAGCAGGGGCCTTGCGGTAAAGAGTATCCTCCCATGGCCCCTACTTCCATGCACCACGCGCTCACACATCAACCCACCCAATTTGCGAGCGGCGTTGTGTACGGTATTGCACCGGTTTAGCTGCTAGGGGGTGCAGGTGAATATTAATATTATGGTGCTGTGATGAGGCGCGTGGTATCCACCTGTGGCTGCTGCGCTGCACTGAGCTGTGCTGTGCTGCGTGGCGCAGGCGCTGCTGCCGCAGGCAACAAGCGCGGGCGCGCAGACGACGCCAACGACGCCGCAGCGCCCAGCCCCAGTAAGCGGCCACGCGTTGCGACAGACAGCGCAGCCGACAACGGCCACAGGACGACCCAACAAGACCAGCCCCACCCCGCCCACGACCCCGATCAAGGTCAACATCAAGATCACGGTCGGCAAAAGCACGAGCAGGAGGACGAGCACGCACATGACGAGGATCAAGGAGCGGGGCACGGCGGCCATGATGGGCAGGACCATCGGCACAGGCCCGCGAAGCCGCACCACCGGGACGAGCTTACGGCGTATATTAAAGGGCTGCATGAGGACGCGACGGAGGACGAGCTACGGCAGCTGCTTGTGGCGGGCCGGGCCGAGGGCGAGGGCGGCAGCGGCGGCGGCGGCGTCAGCGCCGACTTGATCCGGGAGATACGCATCGTGCGCGACGTGGCGACCGGGAAATGCAGGGTGAGCGAGTGCGGTATTGAGTACTTGCATTTCTCCCGGATTGCATTCCTGGGATTCCGTGATCAGCTTCCGGTTATGCACCGCAGTGAAGCATCCAGCACTTCACAGAAGGCTGCATCCGCACCTTCTGCATGCACTGCAGCCGGACTGAGGGATTGAAAAACTGCATAGATTGGTATATGTCCTGAGCAAAGGCACCTGGGAGAGGACACCAATTAGCATGCTCACGCCGTGTCCTTGCCCATTCAAGTGATGGCTGTGTGCACTGGATCGCAACTCTGTACCCACGACGTGTGTTGACGATGCACACATGTACCTGCACGCCGCCTGCACCACCTGCGCATGTATGTGTTCGAACGTGCGCTTGTGTGTCTTGGTCGGTGTGGACTGTGCAGGGTTTTGCGTATGTGGAGTTTGGCAGCCCGGAGGGCTTGCAGGCGGCGGTGGCGTTGGACGGCTCGGTGCTCAAGGGTGCCAAGCTGTTCATTGCAAAGTCACGGCCTCCAGGTACGTCCATTGCCCCCCACCCTGGGTATGAATGTAAGTACCATATCCACTGATTGAATGGCAGGGCCAGGGCTGGGGCCAGGGGGCAGCTTTCATCAGTGAATATGCAGGTGAATATGGTACCTACATCCATATCAGTATGTCATGCTGTGATACTCAGTATTTACACAACAGCCGTAACGCATGATCGTCTGTCTTGGTGGTTTGGACTTGGGAACGGAAGCATGTGGGCAGGATGTGTCGTGGCGGAGTAGGAGTGTGCACGGTTGGTCGTGCCGGCTGCGTTGGCCTGGTTGCATGCGCTGCTGCACTCGCTGTGCCTGGCACGGTGTTGGGGCGTGCCAGCAGGCAGGGGACCCAAACTTTGACCACAGGCATGCTCGCACACAGGCCAGCACGTTCGTGCGCCATTGTGCGATGCCTCTGCAGCATGCATGCACTGGCCTAGAGGTGCGAAGAATGGAGAGCGGCCCTCATATGTGCGTGCGAAGGTGCACACCATGCGTGCATTGCGAGCTTATGCAATCCATCAATGAGCCACTGGCCCCTCAGCAGTCATTCACAGTGATAGCATACCATGCCATTCCTTGTCCGCATCTAGAGGGGAGTGTCGGCCTCGGCTAGAAAGCTCCAAATGCAAAAACAATTCAGAACCATGCCTTGCCCTGCATCAGGTGCTGGAGGGGGCCAGGCTGGTGGTCGGGGCCGCGGCCGGGGCCTGGGATTCTCAGGCGGCGGCGGTGGCGGCGGCGGCAGAGGCGGCGGCAGAGGAGGAGGCTTCACAGGCAGAGGTGAGGGGCCTGCAGGCCTGCAGGCGTGTTTGTACGGAAGTCCCCAAGGGACCCATGAAATATCCTATTCACATGGTTATGGGTTACGTGTGTTTGCTAAAGAGCGACGTACGATCGGCATGGTTGCAGGAACCCTTTGCCAGGTTGCCACGCGTGCACGATGCCATTGTTGCCAGTGCCCAGGTTGCCATGGCATCACTGTGTGTGCATGCACTGCAGGATACATGGGTACCTCAATCACACTGCCACAGGCTGCTGAATAACAGCCCAGCTGGGAACCAGCTACGTTTTGTCATAGTCAGCTGGTCATTGCTGCCTATTGTGCGTGAACATGTCTGGCGCATGCTCGGTAGTTGCGCTTCGGGGGTTTCATCGGGTGATGCAGTAAGGAGCACACAGCATGCACTGGATGCAGTGGGCTGCCCCGGGGGGCGTACAAGGCCACCAGGCAGCCCTTGCCCAGCAGCGGCCGCAGCCCCCGCTCCGGCAGCATTCCTTGTTCCACCCAGCAGCATCCTTCTTGGGGAGGCGGCAGCTTGCTGGGCAACGGCCGCCTGATGCCCGCCTGCCGCGTGTACAAATATCTTTGCTGTTGTAGTGCATTGTGATGGCGTGACACCTGTTGACACTGCTGGCCAGCCTTGCTTTCGCCGCCGACTGGAACGAGGCTGGTCAGGTGCCACCGATATGGCGGTGTTTCGGCGACCTAGTGTTGGGTTGCTGCGCGTTATCCGTGTCAAGCAGCCATTTTTGGGCCTGTGCTTGTTGGTGCTGTTCCCACAGGGCGTGGTGGTGGCGACTCATACAACGCAGCGCCGCCGTCCTATGGTGGAGGCGGTGGAGGCGGCGGGCGGTATGGGGCCGGTGGGCGCCACGGGGGCAGAGGCGGGCGGCACGGGGGCGGAGGGCACCACTACGATGAAGCACCTGCGCATCCTGAGGGCTCTGGCCATCGCAAGCGCATCGATATGGGTGACACAGGTAAGCGCACTAGCTGGGTTGGGTTGGGAGGGGGCAGTCACAATGCCAGAGACTACACCCGGAAAGGGAATACGGTGTTTGAAACAGCAGCACCCAGGCCTTGGTGAGGTGGTCATATGCCAGTGCTGTCATACATTTGCTGTCCAGGTGGGATGTGTCCAGTCGCAGCGTGTGCAGTGGTCGTGGGCTTGTCGGAGCATCAGCAAGCCAGTGTCAAACGCTTGCATGCAGCACAGCTTCTGCTGCTGCACGGCAGGCTAGGAAACGGAGGGCAAATGATTGGGGGCAACTGGCGTAGGTGTGGGACCTATAGAGACTGACCGTACCCTTTTTGCCTGCGCTCACACACAGGCGGTGCTGCGCCCAAGCCACCTACCAGCCTGGTGCCGCCACAAGTGGCTGCCCGCATGGCCGCTGCCGGCGCAGGGAGTGCGGCCCCAGCAGCAGGCCAGCAGCATGCAGGCAGCAAGGCGGGAGGTGGCGGCGGCGGAGGCATGTCCAACGATGCATTCCGCAAAATGCTCCTGGCAAAGAAATAGAGCGTGAACGAAGCAAGATGCAAGTTGCAAGCCTGAAAAAACTTGCCAACCTTCGGCTCCCCAGCCACGCACAGACGCTAGTTGTCACCCCATGCCGTTGCACTCACCCATTCATCCACCAGTTCATTTCCACTCACTCATCCACGTTGTGGGTTATGCACTGCTAAATAGCAGGTCGTGTAGGAGGTGACAGGCACTCCGCTGTTGAGTACCGTGGTGTGTAGGAGGGACAGCAGGTGACCTTGTTCTCACTCATGCGCACAATGTCTGTAACAACCCAGCCAGTGCACTACTGCGCTGATTTGTGGCTGCTGCTGCACACGCGCGAAGAGACTACACACTCTTCCACAGCAACAGCTGGCTGTGTAGTGAGGGTGGATTGGTGGTGCTGAGTTTACTGCGGTTGCGGTGTGGCTTAGGCTCACGAAGCCCCACGATGGGCTTCGCAATGCATGAGCAGCAGCACGCTACTGCTTTGGGAGCGGAAGGAAGGGTTCTATGCAGCAGCTGAGCAAACGGTTTGAACACAATTGTTACGTGGTGATGCCAAAGCGGATGGTTCTGGAGCCGGCGTTGCATAGGCTCAACCTGCGCTCAACCTGGGCCCGTGCCTCTCTCATATCTGGTTGGAGACATCTTCCAAGGTCAAAGGTCATGTTATCGAGCAGGTCACAGTGTCTCCTTTGGCCTGTGACAACTGCGTTCTGCTTGCGGCAGTGTTTTGGGTCGTGCCGTGACTCCCATGAGCAATCCAGCTGCACTTGCAGCAAGTCAGGAACGGCGACTCTTTTCTGCGTAGTGCGGCTCGCAACATGGGAGGCTGGACACTTGGGTTGCAATACGGTTGACACACCGTCCACGTGAGTGCGAAGCATAGGTGCACAGTGGGTGTCTACAGGCGAGCCTGCGTGTGGCATGGCGCCAAACCTATATACCGCAACACATGCACCTACGCAAATCCCTTTGACTTTGCTGAGCAGTGTGCTGACACGGACGTCTTTCATGCCCATGAAATGGGAAGGTGGCATTCTGGAAGGAGGGGGCTTACTTCTTTCACTCGCTCGTGCAGCCGCGCTTTGACAACTCTGCCTCTCGCTGTCCTCTCTACTGCTTGTGCTTGCGCTGCACCCTCCTGCGCTGTTGGTGAGGAGCTTTTTCTTGGGCACGACCCACTGCCTGCTGTGCTCCCGCTTTACCGACGCAAACGAGGTAGCCGCGGGAGGAGGACATGGCTGCTGAGAGCCAGGCAGCGCTTTTACTGCGAAAGCAGCTGAAGGGTGAGGGCCTGATGCACTTCTTGCCGCGTGGTACACCTCCTGCTTTACGAGGCCCTTCTTGACCCAACCTAAAGCCCTTCTGGCCTCTTGCTGCTTGTGTGAGAATAAATACATTTATACTTTCTGGTTGAGCTTGCAGACTTGACGAAGAACCCTGTTGACGGCTTTTCGGCGGGTCTTGTGGACGACAGCAATATTTTTGAGTGGCAGGTCACCATCATCGGTCCCCCGGACACACTCTAGTAAGCTGTTGGTGCATGGCGAGCTGTGCACATGCCTTACTATGTAGGTATTGCGCTGAAGGCAGCATCCAAGTGCACACAAGCTAGGCCAGAGCGCACACAAGCTAAGCTGTGAACAGCACGCGTTCTAACCAACGAGCTTGCCCAACCCTGCAACCATGCAGTGAGGGAGGCTTCTTCAACGCTCGGTTGTCCTTCCCCAAGGACTATCCCAACCAGCCTCCGACCTGCCGCTTCACGTCGGAGATGTGGCATCCAAACGGTGGGTGTGCGCCACTGCACATGAGGTGAAGGTGCCCATGCAGGGACTTTGCTGAGACCCCTCTTGCACACACACAGCCTTGCTGACTATCTCTACTTGCTGGCCTGCTCGCAGTTTACTCGGATGGCCGCGTGTGCATTTCCATCCTCCACAACCCTGGAGATGATCCCACCGGCTATGAGTCTGCTTCTGAGCGCTGGTCTCCTGTGCACACGGTAAGACCTCGTTTAAAACTTGACAGTGGGCTCATCACTGCTTACGCAGCAGGCCATGTGCGTGACTGCCTGTCCGCTGCGCGACATGTAAGGCTCATGCTGCCGCCTTGCAGTTTGCGAAGGTTTGTGTCCCCTGTGTATGTGGCCACGCCACAGGTTGAGTCTATCGTGCTCTCAATTATCAGCATGATGTCATCTCCAAACGACGAGTCACCCGCTAACGTGGACGCAGCAAAGCAATGGAGGGATGACCGCGAGGGCTTCAAGAAGCGGACGGCCAGGATAGTGCGTAAGAGCCAGGAATGCCTGTAGGGTCGCCTTGCTTATGAAACTAGTGGTGTAGATGCTGTGTTTGGCGCTGGCTCTTCGGCATCACCTTGTGCTGCTCTGCGACGCCTGGGGCCCTGACGCTGTGGCTATTAGCCAGTTAGGGCTATCTGAAAGCCTTCTGTCCTGACATAACTTGTTAATGATGTACATCGTTTGGACTGCACGTGTCTCTCTCCTCTCTCTCCCCCTGCGCGATTCATCGCGAGGTCACTCGAGTAGGGGTGCCCGGCTGTGGGCCTTGTCCACCATCCCAGGCGTTCAATGCACAGGGCTGCAGCGGTCTCCACACCGTCCCATTGGCGTTGTGGCTGCTCTGCCTGCCTCACCTGCCCTCACCTCCCCGCATGCGTCCTCTTGCGTGTCGTGTCCGGCGATGCACCCATCTACGCGTGGGCTTGCGCGCCATACAAGCAGGCTTCCCGCTGCGCTTGTGCACGACACAGCCTATGGTCCACATCCCGCGGGGCATGCTTACATCCTCTGCAATTAGATAACACTTAACCTCCGGTATGCGTTCTCTAACGTACTTCCATGCAAACCTACTGCGACACCCTGCTTTAGGCCTTGGCAGGAGCACGCGGCTTTATCTCAAGACCCCTCAGCGGGCTGTCCTGTAACATATATTCGTTTGGTCACTAACGGCTCACACCTGCACACCACTAGCGTCCTGCCGTTCGAGCAGCCATGCCACTGCCCGACGCGCACGTGCTGAAAGTGGTGCGGGGCTGCGGGCAGAGAGCATGGTGCGATGCAGGGGCCCCCCTGGCACGAGTGCGGGGTGGCACGATGGGATTGGTTTCACCCTCCGCAAGCAAAGCGTGCCATGCTCTGGTTGACCGCGTGTTGCCATAGCAACCCTGAACCCTACGCCCTGGGTCATCAAACCCTAAACCCTTGTTGGCCTGCATGTGGCGAGAGCCAAGCGACACACATACCCGCGTGCAACTGACAGCGCGAGCAGCCCAGCACAGCACGAGAGCCCGTGAGTCATGCACGTAGCTGTTCACGCCACGACATCCAGCCCGATGATGCAGGGTGCGCACGGCATTCAACCTGCTCACAACAGGTGACCGGTGCATACAGTTGGTGCACACTGCATGCCCCTTGGGCGCTCTTCCTGACACAGTCGGTGCATGCCCTCTGCTGCTAGCCTCAACAGCCAGGGAGAGGCAGCTGGCAAGGGGCGGCAGTGCAACACAGCGAGCGCAACACATGCGAGCGCTGGCTGTGTTGGCCAGTTCGCGGGTCTTGTCTGAGCCTTGTGGTCACATGCACCAGGGTCGTTCTGGTGGCACCTGCGTATGTGTGTTGCTGAATACTACCAGGGCTTGCAAGCTGTGGTACCATGCCTGTCGGCTGTCGCCGAGGTACGTGTGCATGTGCGGTCGTGCATAACGTAGATAGGTGGCGCTGCTAGTGATAGGCAAGAGCAGCAGTGCAGTTGTGTGTACTGCATGCGTCATGGCGCGCCCTCCTGCTGCGACATTACACCATATGGCGGGTGAGGCGCGCATGGCGGGGGCGGGTGGCCAGAAGGAGCAGGGGGGTTCAACGCAATGCACTTGCAACGCAATGTTGCGCAACCGACCCCACCTCACGCCACGAAGTAATTTGTGCATGGCGATTGGCGCAAGCAAGGTGTGAGGGCGCTAGGTTAGTTTTCACGGTTTCCGTTGGCGCGACAGGCGGATTCAATAGAAACGCCACATGCACTCTTACTGCACCACTTCAGTGCGCGTGTCATTCGTGTATCGTACAGAGGAGCTCCACCATGCAGGATGCTGAATAGATTATAGCAGCAGCCACGTACTGCCCCACAGCAATGCGATAGGACTAGGACATACTGCACATCGAAACCCTGTTCGGACCAAACGACGAATGCATACAGGGGCAGGCGCTGGCGCCAGCAAGCAACCGAACGTGTCATCCATGCCGCACCACAAACGCAGCGCAGCAGCAGCGTGAATGCACAGCACTGTGATGGCGCACATGTCACCAGCGCGTGCTATTCGATCCGATTCGTCCATCCGGCTACGTCCACACCACCGCCGACGCGACGCCGAGGATGTTGCCGGCCGGCGAGGCGGCGGCCCACACCACCGGGATGGGGTTGTACCAGCACTCTGCGCCCAGCACCGCGCGGATGTAAGGCGGCCGGGGGCAGTGCGCCTGCAGCGCCCTCAGCGCCGCACGGAGCGCCTCCCGCTCTCTCTCGCGCGGGTCGTCGTCCGCGTGTCTGGGGTCGCCACCGCCCCCGCCCTGCTCCGCCTCACGAATCGTGGGCCTGCATCCATGCACACAGCGTGGATTAAGGCACACGAGTCGCATTACGGTGGTGCCAGGAAGAGGCACGCGTGTGGCTATGCAGTGGAATTTCCGTTGGGTCATGCAGTGTGCATATGGGCATGTGCGTAGGGACGAGGTACGGTGGTGGTGCGTCCTACACACCCACACACATACTCAGGGATACTACAGGCGCACCCTCCAGGAGCAGAGGACTGCAGGATGCTTTGGAAGCAACGCTTCCACCATATGACCATATCGCATGTCTACATTCGGGTGGAGCATGTGTTGGTGCCAAGTGCGGACAACGGCATGCCGCTCGCCACACCGTGCTAGCCATGCCACAGAAGCACAGGGGCACGACCAAGGGCTTGTTCTTATGGATTACCTTGTGCATATGGCATGCACACGTATGGCATGCTGGTGTGCGCTTTGCATGATGTGCGGTGCGAGTTAAAGCTGGCGCTGCCAACACATACCATGCACTATCACGCTCATGCGGCGATGCAGGCATGTAGCCAGCCTGATTAATCAATGTCTTGAATGTAGCACATGCCCCCTGAGATCGCATGCTTCTGGGCGAGCAGGACGCGTTAGTGAGGGTAAAGCCGCTTCGGGGACTGCCTTCGACAGTGCACCGTGGCAGTACAACATCGGACATATGCACAGGCTACACGATTGCTACTCAGGCCACAGCACAGAGCTGACTTCAGCTGGGCAATCGTGTGCAGCACTTACGGAGCAAGGTCCTCCGCGGTATCCGAGGTCACAGGCGTCGGGAAGTGTCGCGTTGCGCTCAGTCCCAACCCCAAAGAATCATAAATATGCTGAGCCGTCAAAGCGCCTGGCCCGCTGTCTTCCAAGCTCAGCAGCGACAGAGAGCTGGACACAGGGGGCTGCAGGATGAACGGCACCACGCCAAAGTCCGACTCGCTGCCCATTGCGTCGAAGTTCGCAACGCTAGTGTGCTCACGAAGTCCTTGCAAAAAGTGCAGGTCATCCAACAAGCCCTGTTGACATACAACAACAACCGATGTGAGAGGTCCTGGGACCCACACTATGCGTCGTTAGAGGTGAGCGTGTTTGTTCACCAACTGTTTGTCACACGTCAACAACACCTGCCTGAAGTGAGCCCTCTGACGCGCCGCTTCCGAACAACTCTGTGTTGGTTGCTGACTCACTGCTGTCGTCAAGGTACGCTAGCTGTCCTTTGCAGTGCGCGATGGCCTCCAGCGGTCCTGACACCCAAGACTGCCACTGCATGCCGAACTCACGCTCCGGAACCCCCTTTTCCGCCACACGCTCCTGAAGAAAAGTCGGGTCGCTGTATAAGCCATACAGCGGGTTGTTAAATAGGTATGGGCTGCCCGCTCTCACTCGCAGTCCAACAGGACTGCGGAGGGCACGCAGTGCAGCAAGATTGGGCGCTGCCGCCATGTTAGTGAGTCGTGGTAGCAGCCACTTGGCTGTTCATATACACACATTCATGGCGGTTTCGCATCACTATCTAGCGTGTCTGGAATTTGGGGCAGAACCTTTTTACTTATGGATGTGATGTGCTCCGGAACCACCTGCATGCAACACAATACGTTCAACGAAATGACAAGGAGGACAATGCAGTCACGATACTAAACCTGTGTTAATGCCTGATTAGCTTAATCTGCTCGTCACCATGCACTCTGTACGGAGTGCACAGTGGCGAGCCCCTTGGCTGTAGCCGTCACTTGCGAGCCTTGATTGGCACGCAAGTGCAAAGGCAGGTGATGCTCGCAAGGAAGAGTTTCCAGGGCATGAATGATGCGGCCATGAAGTTTATGTATCCCCTGCATATGCTGCTTAGTTCGTCACACAGAAGCTCCACCTTTTGACTTGCACAGGTGACGACGCAATCATGCCCGTGGCTGGGATACCAGAGCCTCTCACAACCTTGCCAAGATATGCTGGATACCGATATCAATGTGAGGCAGTCGGTTATTTCTACAGGTAGGAGCCTCACTTAGGAGCCAACCCTCTGGCCATTCAAGTTGAGCAAGGCAGAGGCACCTGACAATACGGACCATCCTGATGACCGAACATTCTGCATCACATACACGCAGATAATACATTAGCGAAGGGATTTGGTCTATTTCGCGCAACCAGGACGTACAATATGGACCAACGCTTGCTTCTTGGCCTGGGTGAGCCGCTGGCCTTAACACACCTGCTACACCGCCCTGCAGTGCGGCGATGATTGAACTTTACTTCAAGTGGTGTATAAGCCGCTGATATCGTAACACCAGCCTTGTAGGACCGCATAGGGAGACACTGTCGCCCAGTAGCGGACCGGGAAAGTGTCGGATTGCTGCTCTGATGGTTCGGGCCGTTGTTTGCCCAGTGTTTGCCCATCCTTTGCAAGCACTCGGGAACCAGCCGTATGAGAAAATACATGCGCGAGCTTCATTCCTGCTACTCGTGCTCATACTCGGGCCTGGCTTGGCCTCTGCAGTCAGGGGGAGTGGAGCCCCTGCCTGATTGGGAAGCCCGCCACTGTAGAGTGCTTCCTTTGGCAGGCCATCACTGCCCCTAAATACTGGCCCTGCAATCAAGGAGTTGCATCACCTGGGTTTGCCACCATGTGCTCGTTTTCTGCAGGCGGCTTGCTTTTGACCCTTGTTTCGCTGACTGCGGTGGAGGCAAAAGGCGATGAGTTCCTCGTAGTCGTCACCTACAAGGTGAGGCGGCATACAGAATCACTGAACTGAACAGCTTATCATGTGCCTGCAAGTGCAGTAGCTCAATGCACATCCTGCAGAAATGTTGGCATGGCGGGCATCGCTGTGAACCGCTTGTGGCCTGTTGCCGGTTGCTGAGTGCAGGCGCCGGCAAAAAAGCCGTGGTGCAGCCAGAAGATCCGAGACTCGGTCCCCAAAATTGGCAAGGCACTTGGGGACAACTGCACGACGCCTGTGAGTCTTCCGAGCTACTTCCCTTACTCATTGAGTGTCAGGAACACACGCCGCGGAGGAGGTGGTGCTGGGGAAAATGTTTTGATCCTATTCACTGAAGCTGTACTGATCTTTACTGAACGCCTCCCGTCCATGTTTGGATATCTGGTTGTGCTGCTGACAAAAGCGCTTGTCGACCATCCGTTACAGCACTTGACCTACTGACGGGTGAACGCTCCATCCATATCTCCTGCCTACTGTCAGTCCCAACAACCACAGCCTCGACCTCTACACTGCACGCTCATTGTGTTCCTTGTCCTTGTCCTTGAGCATTCCTCTTCTACCCGTTGCAAATTGCTCCTGGCCCGTCCCGACCGGTGGTTGTGAGCCGTAAGTTGCTCGAGCTCAACAAAGACTGAGCACGCTTTGATGCTGCATGGCTCTGATCTGTTATATTTCTTTGTGTGTGACCGCAGGACCGTGGGAAGACTTTGGTGCAACGCCTCACGTGCAGGTGGGCGGAATTAATGCGTGACGCCGTTGCTGGCAGATTGCCACTTCTATGTACCTACATGGAAGCTTGAACTGCAAAGCATGAGGACATCACACACATGGTGCAGCTAGTGAAACCTTGCGCACTGTTTTCAACCACCACGAGTTCCATCACTCTTGACCGTCTGAGTCTGAGACTCGGATGCTTGTTTGCAAACATGGCGTATCAGCCCTGAGCGGTCCCACTGCCACCTCAGAACTGAGATACATACGTGTATTGCAGCAAAACGTAAGCCCTGGGCTGGAGTTTCGCCACCAGTGTGAAGCCGTGCTGACCTGTTGCACCGTGCTGACCTGCTTCACGCTCGTTCACGCATCGCTTTACCACAGGGCTGTGGAGACCACTGCCAGGCCAAAGCATGTTCAGGTCACCATCAAACTCTCCTTTGAAGGTCCACTCCTCCAGGTATGTCTGCGCCTGTAGCCTGTACGGTGTGCTGCAACAGGCAGGGTCACACACCTGTGTCCGCTATCGGCGCTACGGCAGCAGATTGTTGGACTGTCGACTCACCTTCCAGCGACAGGCTCACAGGCACACCCTTTCATTCGGTCCATGAGTTGTGGTGACATACGAACGCACCCAGCGTGCCACGGCCCCCTGCCAGGTCGCTCATATACACACTTTTGTTGCTCCGGACAACAGCACCTGCCTTGCACACCGTGAGGCAACGAACTTGCCGGTCCCCAACAACAGGCATGCTTGCTGGATGACCTGTGCCAAGCAGTCACCCCATTGCGTGTGCAGCTGGCTGTAACCAATACGCCATTTGCCTGCACAATCCACCAGAGTATCAGGGTGATATTTGCATGTGATTCGCTGGGCAATGCTGCCCACCACCATGTGGTCATGGTGCATGTAGTTGAACACACGTACCGGCAAACCTGTCACTTACACAGCGTTTCATTGTCATCAAACCCTTGTGGGTTCTGATGCAGCACCGCTGAACCTGCAAACCCCTGTGTGCAATACAACGCAGTCGGATCGCGACACACTAAAAGGCAACTACAAAACAATTGCCGGCCCGTTTGCAGCAGCAGCAGGCGGTACGATTACCAGCTTTGTGCAGCGCTCAGAAAGCGTCAAGGCACCTCCACTTCCCCCTGCTCCTCCTCAGCCCTCACCCTCCCCGCCCTCTCCCGCGCCTGTCCCACCCGCCCCACCCACGCCCTCGCCCTCTCCACCCTCCCCACCCGCACCCTCGCCCTCCCCACCCTCTCCACCCGCGC
>BDDA01001282.1:5550-20943 GCA_001662385.1 Chlamydomonas asymmetrica | reverse complement strand
GCGAACGGGAGCAGGAGAAGCAGGGAGGGAGGCGGGGAAAGGATTGGGAATGGGAAAAGGGGGGAGGGAGGCGTGGGAGGAGGGACGAAGCGCAATGCATGCATGTGAAGATGGGGGCCTTCTCGATGGGCTTGTACGCATGACATGCCCGCCTTCACGGTCATCCTCACCAATGTGTTGCTCGCTAATAGGCCAGCAGGGCGCCTGTCCAACATGCATCACCCCACCACTGGCCAGTGTACTACCATTTACTACTGTCGTGCATGGCGTGAGAGGTAACTTTTGTGCTACCCGGTGGTCACAGGTGCGGCTGGATGAGCTGGGCGAGCGCAACGCTGAGATGGCGGTGCAGGTGGCCACGCTGCAGCGCATGCATGCGCGCGAGGTGCTACTCAAGGAGGTGCTCAAGGTGGGTGCGGGTTGTAGAGGTGTAGGGGAGGCAGTACCAGTTGTACGCTGCTTGTTGCAGTCGTCCTGGCGGCGTGTCGGAAGCCTTGACCTTCAGGATAGAAGGCGTTTGCGTGCAGCGAGAATAAGTTCACAGCCTTGCCTTGTGATCGATCAGATTGGGCTTGGCATCGCGCTGTTCTGGGCATGGTCAAGTCGGGAAAAATAGATGCAACCTGCATGTGTAAGGTGTTGCTATTCTGCATGATCGCTGTCCTATTGCTTTATGCTAAATGCCTCACTGTGTTGCTGTATGGTGTGTTATGCTCTTGTACTGCTGTACTGGTGTACTGATGTACTGATGTATGTATGGCAGGTCATGGTGGAGGCGTGCTGGTCGGTGCCTGGCGTGGCGGCGAAGCTCGGCGCTTTGGTGGGGCCGGCGCTTCAGCGCACACCCTCGCCGCCCGGAGGAGGCCCCCCTGACCCCGCCGCCGCCGCCGCAGGCGCCGCCGTGCCCGGCGCGGCCGCCGCTCCTACTTTGGACCAGATACTGACCAGCTTGGAGGCTGACAGCGTGGACATCAATGCGCTGCGTGCTGCGCTGAGCTCCGCCACGGGACTGCTGCCGCCGGCCGCCGGCGGTGCGGAGGCAGTTGCGGCCACAGCGGCAGCAATGCCTGGCCCCAGAGGCAGCCCGGCCACCCCAAAGCTGACGTACAAGCACCGGCTGCAGCAGCAGCAGCAGCAGCAGCAGCTGCAGCAAGGTTCCCTGCAGCCCCCTTCTGGGGTGCCGCCAGGCCTGCTGGACAAGCAGCACGGTCCTGGCACGGACACTGGGGGCACAGGCCGCCTTGAGGCTGCTGGGTTGCTTGCGGGTGGTGCTGCTGGTGACACGGGCGGCGGAGGTGGGTCTGCTGGCAATTTGCCAGTAGGTGGTGCCGATAGTGCTACCCCTGACGGAAGCCAGGGTCTTGCAGCTGGTGCGGCAGCAGCAGGAGCGGCAGCAGCAGGCGCAGGTGGGGTTCAGCAGCGCGGACAAAGCCTCCCGCCCAACCCGGCAGCCACCAGCATCGCCGCAGCGGGTGCTCAGTCACCCACGGCACAAAGCGGGCTGCATGCAGCAGCGCAGCTCGTGCCATTCGCCAACGGCGCAGGCGAGTCTGATAGCATGATATGGCAGAGCTGCCGTTTGCATTTCGGCGTTTATACTCAGCTGCAGGCTCCATGTATATCTGCATGTGGCAGATGCCTGCTGTACAATGTATTGCCCAGGCCAAAACCATCACTAAACACCCATTCAGGGTGGTGTACGGCATTCTGTGTTGCATGCATATGGTACGTTCCAAAATGCGCATTTTGCCTGAGTTGCTTGCTTGGCCCACCTGCCGTGCCTTGGCCTCATGCATGTGTCACCGGCCGAGTAGGCAGCCTGGGCAACGGCCTGCAGCAGTCCACCACCGGACGCACGGACTCGCTGGACATGCTATTCAATGTGAGTCACTGCGGTGCTGAGGTACACACATCTGACCCCTGAGCAAGCACCGGTGGGCATCTGAAAGCAGCACCAAGAGCTCGGGATCTACCATCAGGATGTGTGTCAAAGGATTGGGGTAGTCCTAGTATGCTGTTTGAGAAATGAACGTAATTACTAACATTAGGGTGGTGGGAGGGTGGCTACCAGCCAGCAACGCACGCTGTAGGCAGGAAGCGGCCCTTGCTGTGGCGGCTTTGAAGGGTGGCGGTGGTGCTTGAGGTTCAGCATGCTCCATCGCTGGCACACACACATCTTTTTGTCGCTCTGCCTTGCCCTGCTCACGTGCACTCGCACTGCATTCTGGGCTGGGGTGCCCTCCAGCCTTCCTCTACGCCGAACGCCCAGCCACAGCCTCAGCCCTGCTGGACCAGCACAGACATTCTCACACACCTTCACTGGCAGACCGTTTTTACTGCAGCCACACTCTCAGCCCATCAGACGCTTTACGGCAGCCGCAGGTCAGCCCAGACACCTCGCTCGCCATTGGTCAGGTTAGGTGCAGTCTCTCTACCCATACGCATACGCATATGCACACTGCATGGCCCCACGGGAATCACACGGCATGCCCCTTGGGCGCTCTTTCTGACACACACATGCATGCATGCATGTTGATATCTTCCTGGCATGCCGTTCACGTGATCGCTCTCGACCCACATCATTCCACGTTGCATACTCTGATACTCGCACACCATGCAGGCTCTCACGGGTCCCGACTACCTCTTCAACTCGTCACCCCTGAACGGCAACGGAGGTCTGCTGTTTGGCGGCGCTGGCGCCGCCGGCACCACGCCCCCCGCTGGTCCAGCGGCTGGTGGACAACCCCCTGCGGGGGGCCTCCCCGCCTTCATGGCACCCTCCACGCACACCACGCCACCGCCACCGCCATCCCAGCAACAGCAGCAGCAGCAGCAGCAGCAGCAGCAGCAGCAGCAGCAGCAGATGCCCCCACCGCAGTTCAACTCTGCCACGACAGGCGTGCGAACCACCGGAAACGGCGCCGGCAACAGCGCGTCGTTCATGGCCGCAAACTTGATGGACAACCCCAATGCGCCCCTGCACAACTTTGACAGCTTGGGCCTGGGGGGTCTCGGGTGGCTTGCGGGGATGGGCGGCATGCCATCGCTGTCGATCCCGCAGGGCTTGTTTGAGGGCAGCGGTGGCGGCAGCCATGCCAACTCGTTGATGCTGTCACCCGGCAGCAGCCTGGACCTACAGGGAATCTTCGGTGGCATCAACGACCGCAACAACAGCGGCGGCAGCAATGCAGGTGCGTTGTTCCACAAACGTGAGCAAGTACTTCCTTTGCCCTTTGATGTGCCAAGGGGTTTGTGTTGGGGTTAACATGCTACCTTTGTAGGTGTTATTGTGTGGGAGTTAATCGGCCTTGGAACTTGCTGTGCTTTGACGCTGCGCTAAGACAGGGGGGCTTGCAGGTGGCACCGTGTTTGGACTGTGCCTGCCCTGCCTGACAGTGTCGACAAAAGCATGTGCCAGCCACAAACGCCACCACCGGTGCAAGGTTAACGGATGTGATGCATTTCCCAACCTGTGTGCAGGTGCACCAAGTGCTACCCTCCCGTATCATTTACTGGGTGGCCACGGTCACGGCCAGCCGCACATTGTTGGCAGCATGTGGGACACCCGGACACAGCAGCAGCAGCAGCAGCAGCAGCAGCAGCATCAGGCTGCCGCCCTGCTGCCTGCTGGCGGCAGCAGTGTGCAGGGTGTGGGTGCTGGTGGCATGTTGGTCCCCACCACCCCACCCTACCAGGCACCTGCCTGGCCGATCACGCCCCTACAGCAGCAGATGCTGGCCTGCCATGCGCAGCAGCCACCAGCCAGCTCACCTGCCCCTGCCACGCCTGCGGGCATGACACCACCGCAGGGAAACAACAATGCTGGCAGTGCTGGTGCGGGGGTGGCGCTCGGGCTGCCAACTGACTTGCACCTGCCCCGCGCACCGCAGTCGCTGCAGCTGCCAAACTGGCTAGCAGGAAGAGCGTCGCAGCAGGGGCTGTCCACTCAACCACAGCATGCCCTCGTCAGGCAGCAGCAGCAGCAGCAGCAGCAGCAGAGGTTCAAGCGAGACCATGTGCATGCATCACGACGGCACCATCACATTCAAGAGCAGGCTCCGGCGCCACAAGCGGTTACAACGCAGCAACAGCTCGGAAGCAACATCAGGAGGGATTGGAACAGCGGCCAAGGCGCAGCTGCCGCCGCCGCCGCTGCTGCTGCTGCTGCTTTCCCTGCTGCTGGCGATGCCAGCGCACCAGGAAACAGCGGTGAGCCCACAGGCACGCAGCAGCCTGCAGATGCACGGCAGCACAAGTCGCGGCAGCGGCAAGCGCAGAAGCGGTCGGAACCTGGCGCTGACACATCAACAGGTGGTGCCAGCCAGCACGGCGGACGCAGCAGCGGCGGCAGGAACACCGGCCAGCACGGCGGCAACACAGCTGGCCAAGCGCGTGCAGTGCAGCAGCAGCAGCAGCAGCAGCAGCAGGCGAGCAGCACCCAGCAGGCAGGTCAGCGGCCCGGAGGCAATGGTTTCGGAGCTGCAGCCGCCAGCGCGCCACCGCTGTTCATCGCTGGCATATCTCAGCGCACGGGGCAGCAGCCTATCATGTCACCGTTTGCCGCCATGGCGCCTCAGGGGGCGTAGCAGGAGCGGGCCGGCAGCAGAGCAGCAGGTGGGGCCTGTCAAGGCACTGCAAGCCCAAGACCGCAGGCCATCGCCCCTCACAGCCAATACTGTATGTGCCAAAGCCGCCGGACAAACTGTACTCACAAGGAAAGTAGTGGCTTCCACCTCGTGTTGGAGTAGGAGGGGCCGACCGATCGCAATTTGTTGATGAAAAGGCGAAAAAGGCGCATTGCAAGCTCCTTGTTTGCGCAGTGAGAGCGGACCAATCCCGTTGCATGACGCCCCTTTGCACGGTCTTTAAAATCCCGTCCGTCCGTTGCTGCTGTTGTTGCACTCCCATATCCAGGCTCCGTTCGTTCCTGCCTTAACCATGTCGCGCACATGCATGCGTTCACCACGCAAGTCCATGTTCCCTGGAATCCATAAATGCGCGACTAGTCCCGAGTAACCACTCACCAGGTTGTCCATATGCATATGCAAATGCACACCGCTCGGCACCTTTGGCGCTCTTCCTGACTCACCAGCTTTAGGACACTGGCTAGGATCCCTCACATGCATCGATTGTTTATCTACAGACATTGCACGAGTGCTTCAGCAGTTTGTCCAGTTGCCTGTGCCGTGCATTTGCATTGGTGACTACTTGTAGCTCCTGTTCTTTCCATGGTTTCATGCGCCTGCCTATACACCTACATAAGCGCTCGTTGACTGCATGAGCACGGTTGCTCACGTTGCCGCGTTGAAATTGAAGCAGCTGAGCAGCTGCCTATGCGCGCTTTGTACTTGTGTCATGCTCACTCATGCACAGTGTGAACTGTGAAGGGTAGGGCTCATCCTGTGTCTCGTCAGCTGGCCAGCTGGCCCTGGTCCTGCACACAAAGGCATCGTACAGATGGCCACTGATGGCCTGCAGATGGCCGCCAGATGCAAAGTCTTGATCACCAGCTGCATGCGGGTGCACAGCTGATTGGCAGAGTTGGCACAGGTGTAACTTGCATCACAACAAGCTGTCAGCAAGCTGGCGGCTGTTCTGCTGTGGATGCGCCCAGGTATGGGCTCCGATGCTGCAGACCCTGCAGCAGCTCCGTAACTTTGCGGTGTGCACAACCGAAACGGACGCAAGGGGATAAGTGGCATGCGTTCCGCACCAGACAGCCTCCCTCATTGCCGCGTTACGCTTCACGTTGCATGGGCCAGCTCTTGCAGCAAAGCCACCTCGCAGCACAGCCGCATCCAGCTTGGCTGCCCACCCATTGTATGAATGCATGCATGCGATGTCAGGTATGGCATCTGCCAGCAGGCTGACAAGTCATCGACACCACATCATGGGATAAAACAAGACCACCACAAGGGCTCACTGTGCACTGAACAACAGAGCCAGGTTGAGCAATGGAGTCAAGCGATGTGGGTCAGGCGTCAACCCGTTGCCCGGGGTGCGTGTGGGCTCCGGCAGGGCTTGGTGAGCAGCGCACACCACTAGCGGAGAGCACGTGCAGCCACGGTTTCAGATTTCAGCGTGTGCCAGATCATGCAGGTGTACGTTGCAGCAGTCATCGCAAAACGGCACACATGTCCAGCATTGGTGGTGATCGGACAGGCGTGGGTACGGATGACGCATCATGACGCACGCAGCAGGGTTGCAGCTCAGTACAGGAGCATGTGAGTCAGTGTAGGTAACATATCAGTACGTCCTCAACCCCCATATCATGGGCCTCCCGCACCGCCCCCCCCCAGGGAGAAACAACGAACTCGCGCGCTGGACACACGGCACGCCCCGCACGGAATCGTGCGATTCGGAGGACCCTCATGGCGGACGGCGAGCGGGAACTCCGGCGTCCAGTCCCACGGAGCACGCGCCGGACCTGGATGGAGGGTGGGGGGAGGTCCGCGACTAGGGACCCACAACGGACTGGTAAATGGACTCATGACGGACCCCCGATTAGGGACCCACAACGGACGCCAGCGCAGGGCAACCCGCCAGGAAGGGGGTGTGAGGAAGTGCTTGACGCTGCCCCACCAGGGGAGTTGCGGGCGGGGGAGGTCCCTTGCGCAAGAGGATCTGTGACGGACTGAGTGCATGGGAGCGCAATAGGATTGGAATGCAAGGGAGCTGCAACGTAATGAGGTGCAAGCCGGGGGAGGACTTGGATGCAAGGGGAACATAGCAGGGCTGAGCGCAGGGGGTCACGTCGGCCCGCTAGCGCTCCACCTGCGCTCCCCCACCAGGGGGCAGCCGCGGACGGTCAGGGACGTCAGCGCCGTCTTGGCGGAGAGGGCAGGCAGGGTGGCGAGGAGGGGGCATTCCTCCGCGACCACTATCTTCAGCGCCAGGCAGCCGCGGAGGGCAGGCGAGGAGGGGCCAGGGTCCATTACCTGCTGCCCCCTCTTCACCGCCCTGGCAGCAGGTAATGGACAGCTCCGTCACCGCACGGTTGCCATGCAGGTCGGGGAGGGAGGTGAGGGCGTGGCAGGCGCCACTGTCAGCTTCGTCAGCGCGGGGTTGGTGGAGAGGTCAGGGAGGGTGGTGCGGATGTCGCAGCCGTAGGTCTTGGGCAGTGGCATACTGGCATCTCCTCGAAGCCCTAGACGCGATGAGGCGTTCTACCTGGGGGTGGCCCCACATGGCATGCACCGCACTAGGGGTGGGGGGGGCGCGCTTTTGGCCCGCAGATGCTGCTGCCATGCGTGGCCATCTCCAAGGTGTGCCTGGGCGGTCATGCGCTCGATGCACATAGCCATAATACCATGAACCTCGTGTTGCAGCTCCTAGCGGCTATCGCACGCCCGGCCTTGTCTTACGGCGCCTGTGTCACAGGTATAGACCTGTGTGTGCCCCGATACCGTTCAGTATCACACCGTATCGGCCACAGAGGCGTGTCACCTTTACACGCCTCTGTGTTTTTTTTTAAACAGCTGCGCTGGGCTATGTCCGTGGGCAAGGGCACGCCTACCAGGCAGTAGTGGTATCCCGTGAGGCAGTGGTGGTATCCCGTGAGGCGGGACAGCTGCCTTTGCCGGCGGCCTGGTTGCGGAACGCGGGCCGACTGTGCAATAGCTTGGCCAGCCCACCTTCGCATGTTCACCTGCGTGCTGCAATGCGTTACGCTAGCTGTCGCACATGCGCATCTCCGCACTCGTACGCTCACCTGCTCACCTGCTGCGGCCGCTGCCTGCGGCGTACATCAATGCATGCATGTATGCGTTTGCGCGTCTCGCTCACTTCACTGGGTGCAACTCGAGGCACACACACACCAACACTGCGCGCGCCGGTTGGTGGAAAGCCAATCATCCGACATCGCACATAAACACAGCTAGCCAAAAAGCTATCAAACCCAGTGGGGCCTTAACGTATGCCGCCGCAGCCATCAACAGAGCTACACGTGCTCCTGCTGGCCCCACTCACCAGTCACCACTCGCTACCATACCCTTGCTGTATGAAACGCCTTGTTACACTCCATAGCATCATTATTCATTACCAAGGTGCCTTAATCCAATTGTTCTGTGTCAAACGCAGATAGAGCCATCATATTTAGCAGGCTTTGGGAGGCCTCCAAATCAGCACCCCACGCAAAAGACAAACGCACCAGCGGCACGGCGGCCGCCGCTGCCAGCAGCAGCAGGCAAGCAGACGCGAAAACAGATGAGCAGCAGGGATTCCCACAAGTCGACTCCACCCCCACTCGATTCTACTTCACTCCACTCAAGTCCATGCCACTCAAGACACTCCACTCAGACACAATGACGGCTGGTAGGGGGCCTGCAAGCACAAGCCTTCCCCTACGCGTGCACCCCGGGGCCCAATTAGCTCCGTCCGGCACGCCCCGACACGCATTGAAGTGCAAGACGAACGACCAGCTGCAGGGATGGGACTCGACGTTGCTGCCACGCAGGGCCGCAGCAGTACCAGCTGAGCGCTGGGCGGCTGCGCACGACGGACACGCATGCACAGTGAGGGCGGGCGCCAGCCATGCACGCATGACGGCCACGCAGCCACAGGGCGAGGGCCGGCCACTCATGACACGCATTCATCAGGCGGGCAGGGCGGGCTGCTATGTGGGCCTCGCCCGTAGTAAACAGGGCTAACAGGGCCTGTACAAAAGGCCCAATTAAATGAGATCATAACGAAATCATAAAAGAGATTAAAGAGATTGGTGAAACAAGGCGCCCACTGCTCCTAATGTCCTGGCCGCAGCAATACACTGCCTCCGACCTAAGGAAGCATGCCAAACCACAAGCAGGAAACTTCTTCGGAGGTGGGGAACATTCGAAAGCACATACCTGCGTGTATGTGCCGCGAATGCGCCCATGGGGATGGGCAATGAAGCGACCCAAACAATGCCCACATCACCGCATTCCCAATATTTGTGCGCATCGGGCATTGCGCTGTTAGCCTGCTTTCATGGCGAGTTGCAACGCCGCGATCTGTCCGTCTCGAGCAGTCCAAAATACATACGGTAGCATGCAGTGTGGTTGGACTGCAGCAACATACATGTGTGCGGCAGCGTGCGGGCTGCACACATGGGCTCACAGCACACACAAGCGATTGCATGCAAGCCACACCCTGCAGCTCACGCAGCATGAGTGATAGGATGGCTTGCCTAAGCAGAGCGCGTGATTAATCAAAGGGGGGTAGGAAAGGGGGGAGGTCTTCAGAGGGTGTGAACCACCGGAGCGCAGCCGGTAGCACAGTGTGTCCACCATTGGTGCGATGTGTCTGGGGGGCGTGTTTGCTGGAGAGCAACCAGTAGTGGGCTATCTGGACGGTGACATCGGCGGCATTTCACAAAAGTGCAGCAAGATGGCATCTAAATGACGCATTGGGTGAATCATGCGTACATGGCAGGTTGCAATCGCCTGAAACGCCCTGGCTATCCGCCAGCATAATCGCTTCATGAGCCCCGCTCGCTGGCCTTTGCTTCTGTTCCGAGCGACCTTTCTGATAGGGTGCTCGCTATCTGTCGGTGACACCTGCACGCACCCATACTCCTGCCTCACCACGCGTTGCAACACATTGAGAATTGCGTTGTGCAAGTGCGCCGTGCATATCCAAGGTTTATACCATGCTTTCATTGCACGAGGAATTTTTGGGCTTCACTCTCGTCGCAGAAAACAACTGCTGTGCCATCTAAACACATGTTCATGTCCAGCAGCGATCTGAGCTCATGGCGCGTGTCTTGGTTCGAATCACCAGTTCTGCATGTAATTGAAGCAGTTAGCGTTGGCGTTAAAAACAATAATTGTCGTTGTAGTCGTTGCCATCAGCAGTAGCAGCAGCATACAAGTCGACAGATCCATCCAGATGCATCAATGCTGGAAGGAGGACAGAAACACCTTGTTACCGGAGCTGGAAAGTGCACCACACGCATCTCCCAACCTCAACCCCAGGGGATCGAACCCAACGAATTAAGTAGATCCTCTCTTCACCTTTGGCTCCCTCCTCCCCTTTTCCCCTTGCTCTCCACCCCCTCCTCTCCCCTCTCCCCTCTCCCTTCCCCGCTGCCTTCCTCAGACTCCCTCTACCCTCACAACCCACGCACACAATTACACACAATACGCGTACCCACCTCATACCAGTAGGTGTGAGCCTCCATTGCATACGTGCCGCGCTGGTGCAGCTGGAGAGCCTTACATAGTTTGTGGTGCTACCGGCGGTGCTTGTGCCGCCATCGTTATCATCCACCCACACCGCGAGACACAGATTGCCACCCATCGCTGTTTTTATGCGATACGCATCCAACCCTGTACAGCCACATGGTGACATGTACTTTCAGGAGGCATGTGAGGTTGCATCGACCTTCTGCACCGCTCCAAACACTACTTGTGGGGAAGGTGAAAAGTGCCAGTAGCCTAAATGCTGCACATGACATGCGCGACCGCTCAACATTAAGTGTGGGGTTTAACACATTCATGTGCAAGGCAAAAGAATGTGCACCGACAGGGACATACCCATTGCTTCTAGGTAGAACAATGAGCCACCCAAGCCGCCACTCCTGGCACAATCGGTGGTCTGCAAACAAGAAGGACACCAGACGCAGACATAATGCTGCATGAAGAACGAACTTTAAAAAAGGGGAGGGGGGGCAAGCATTCAGTGATCATGTGACATGTATTCACCCCGGTACAGTCCTGCACCGCACCAAGTGCCATTTACATCATGCATTGGTAAGGCACTGCTGAAACATCCAAGCACTGCATGGGCACTGCATGGGTGTTGAAAGGCTGGGGCGGGATTTGATGGTGAGTGGATGGAAAACAGCATGTGTGTAGCAAATATGCAAATGGCCTCTTCCATTGAGACTCACTGTTTGAATTCTCTGCCCAACAGCGACGGCGGCCACTGAGAGGCACGCTCTTGTCGCACCAGGAGCAAACATTGACCCGGTGTAGTAGTATCCGGTGTAGATACGAAGCCAGTTTGAGCTTGAAACAATGCCTGACATAGTCCAAGGCAAACTCGCATAGCCTACAAATGAGCAAGCACCATTGAAAAGCAAACACAGTGTTACACACACAAGGAGCTCATTTCTCTTGCCCAGCTTACGGCTCAGGTAGAAGCAACGGCGTTTCAAGACATATGGACCACTCTGTGTCAAGGCGAACCCGAATGAACTGGTACACAGCTTGGAATGAGCAAGGCCCAGTGAGCCCATGCCTGGCCCCACGGGATGAAAACACGCAGCACCCCCAAGACAACCACCGGAGCTAAGGGGGCATGCAGAGAAAACACACTTTGATTGCACCACTGTGCCCTGTCGAGGCACGCATTCTGCATGTACTTCACGAGTTGCCGTATTACACACACGTGTTTGCTTCTCCACAGCTTAGCCTTTGCCATTTTCATGTGTGTGGCACCACTCACCGCTGTGGGTCATTTTCTGGCCGTTGACTGTTGAGCTGCATGTCTTTATCATCACAGGTGCTCGATCAGAGGAGCTTGACACCTCCATGCACTTGCCAGGAGCATGGCGTGGACTCAGCAACAGCCGGAGTTGTCCGTTGTCATCATCGCCCCTGCAACAGCGATTTGGGAGCGCTTTGACGTGACGCATGGCGCATCAAAGATTTGGAACTTGGACACACTGCTGCGCAGAGGCCCACAGAGGCCCGCTGCTGCACAGAGGCCTCCTCTCGCACCTGTTGCTTGTCGATGTGAAGCGCCACTGTTGCTCCAAGGCCGCACTGTTGCAGGTTGCCAGCACGACCGCGGTGCCATCAGCTGTTCCAGCACTCGCGACCGATAAGCACAGCGTCCACACGTTTGTACTGCCCGTGTAGACACCGAATTGAAACCAGCCGGCACCTGCATGCAGACAGCCAGGAGCACCTGACCACCGTGCCTGACACGTGCGTGTGTGTGTATCACGTATGCAATTTTGTGAGCCCTCCAGGTGGTTACGCTGTTAAAGCGCTACTTTACACCACTTACCCGTAGCGTAAGGCACAAACAGTTGATCGAGGTTACCACAACCGATCTGCATGGCCAGGCAATGTAAGATGTAGGGTTAGTTCAGTTAGTGTTATATTCCATCCCCTCCAAAAAACACGTTGAAGCACAGATGCATGATGTCTCACCTGTGTCAGCGCTTGGCCGGCTACTCGGTTGCCGTTTGTAATCCAAACGCACTTGGCGAATGGAAAAGGCAAGGTGCCCGTCTTGATGACGAATCCAGCGCTTGGCAGAGCTGGGCCCTGCATTGGTGATAGCGCCACTGCAAGCAAGCAGTAGAGCATTGCCAGACTTTACTAGGAGAGTGGCCCTGTCAGGTCAAGAGTGTTGCCGCCTCAACCATTTCCATCACCATCCCATCACAATCACCTCATGCCTCGTGATTGGTTCCACCATCCTGTAAGGGTGTTAGCTAGCACGCTAGCTAGATGTTTTGAGGCAAGGATAGACCGAGGTGGAGGCATGAACATGTATGTTTAATGCCAAGCGCACCTGAAAGTGCAAGCTTCTGGCCGATGTTGTTTTCGGGGCCACAGCTGTTGATCACAATCGCAGCACCGTCGTTGTTCCAGCCCCCTGACACGTCGAGGCACAGGTTGTCCGCTGAGCGAGGCCGCATCGTGAAGCGCGGCTGGCCGTCGTCCCTGAGGTTAGTTTGCATGATGCCGCAGCACACATGCGAGTCACGCCCATCACCACTTTCTCAGCGGGGACCTGGAGCCCCAACAGCACTCGAGATGCTCTGCACTTGAGCTCTGACGTAGTCCCCCCTGTTGTCTGCACTGACACTGTCCCTTCCGGTTGGCATGTGGCCACCGGAGTGCTTTGCTGTTGGAGAACGACGGTCGGGTAGTGTCAACTAGTGTACAGTGCCTCGAGTAAAGTGCCGCTTCACGAGAGCTCAGCACTTGAGCGGCAAGCATGTGCCGCAACAGTGTCTGGAATGACCGAAGGGGCTGCTAAGACCACGTGTATTGGCAGGCACGAGTCGTGGCCAAGTCGCAGCCGCATGTACAATGCGCGCCACTTGATGCGCACGGTCATGACAACGCAAACACCTCAGCATATCAGGTGCATCCTACCGGTACTGAAACCGGAGCCTTGTCAGCTTCCACTGGTAGGCTGCATTCGGCCTATGAGAACTCGCATGCAAGTGATTAAGTACACAAGTACAACATGCTGAGCTCGTACCTCGGGGCAGTCGCCGCAAAATACCACTGTTGCGCCCGCCAGGTCGGACCTTCGAATTCGCAAGCCCTGATCATGACGGGTGCGCCGGAGGTTGTTGCTGACGCAGTCAAACACAGCCACGTGATGGACGCTTCGTTGGCCATGACCTGGACGGTGTACCACCCGGGATCTGCGTACACGACAAACATCTGTGAAATAGCATATGCCTGGTCACGCCCTTCCAGTTTATGCCATGCCACGAACCTCCACGTATCAAGCACACCTTCAGCAAAATGTAGCTTGTGCTGGCAGCGGTTTTTGCATTGTACGGCACTCATGTGTTCATGATGCAGCTGACATGTGCAATCAAGCATGTACGTACCTGTGGTGTTGGCAATCATGAATCCCTGCGACGAGCCACGGTTGCAGGTCCACTGCAGCACACGCAAATGGCCCAGCGCACACAACACGAGTATCATCATGCTGCAAGAAAGGAGGACATCATCGTGCACAGATTGATGCAAGGGAGGGAGAGAGATTTGAGTCCCTCCGCATCACCCATCAATCCATCACGCACCTGCTGCAACACTTGACCAGAGGTTCGATTATTGTTGGGAATGTCGACGCATGGTCCAGGGAGGAAGGAGACGCCACCTGGGTAGGAAGACGTGCCTGTCACAAGGGCATAGGCCCCATAGGCTCCGAAACTGCCCAAGCCAATCGTCACTGTGGAAACAGCACAGCACCATTAGCAGCACAGAAAGCGGAGTGGAGTCAGTGTAATACGCTACGTAGTAACACGTATCAGGGCGTGGAGGAAACAGCTGCGCAGCAGACGGCACTTCTCACGATCGGGCTGCCATACTGCCTGGATGCCACAACCTACCCACTCACAGACTCACACAGCCCACCATCGCAAGGACCCCGCCAACCTAACGACAGGTAGAGGGCCACCTTCCAGCGTGGAGTGCAGGTGCAGGCAGGAATGCATTACTTGAAAACAACACCTAAAAACCGCACACCGGTCACCTGCCGCCTGCGATTTAATGAGAGTCGTCTGATCAATGCAGGGGATCAGACATGTGGCTCACACTTTGCATCTGGTCGCACCCACCCTGGCTCAGCAGCCGAGGAGGGACCCTTCAATGCACCCAACATACGCGGAAAATGCGGGTCCGCATACACCACGACCGTAGGAAGGCCTCTGCACGAACTAGCGCACGCTGAGCTTCTTGATTTGGTGCGGAGGGCGCCTAGGGGGGCGGGGCAAAAACACGCACATGATGCCCAAAGTGTGTACTGTACGACTAATACAGTTGCAGCACCATCCAGTGCACCGCCTGACCGTTGCAGTACCGTCACTTGTATGGCAGGGAAGGACTTACCAAACAATCATGAACACCACATCCATGTCCCAAAACGCACCAGTTGCTATATGTAGTGTCTTCGAGCATGTTTGGGCGTCGTGCGTGTGGTGCTTGTCCTGGCCACAGCCATGCATGATGACGTGCGTGCAGAGGGGGGGGGGGGTTGGCGAGTGGGGGCCGAGGGTGTGGGAAACAGTCAAAAACATAGGTGTACAAAATCCACCCTTGGACGTTCGTGCAACCTGGTGTGAGCTACCAGCCCCCCGGCGTCCATCACGCTGGCCCCGCCCCGGCCAGAGCTGAATGCTCTCTGAACAGGCACCTCAGTTAGCCGTTCAGTTGTACACCTAAGCCTGCTCGTGCATAACGTCTTCTGGGAAAATCCACATGCGCAGCAAAACTGGCTCCGGGCCGCAGCATCGCTCGCGGGCAGCCTGTTTCTAGGCTACAGGACGATCCTGAAAGTCTAGGCACTGACCTTGCCAACGCATTTAAACATTCCTAGGTGTAAATGCACAACGTCTCAGGGTCTGGGGAGGTCTATGTGGTTTTCAGGCTTTTGCAGTGAAGGCCTCTCGCGGCTAAGTCAAGTGCCATTCGGCCATCAGGAGCACGGCGACCGGCAAAGCGACGAACTAAGCAGCCCAGCTTGTACTTTTGACATAGCAGAACATTTCGGGCGTGTTAGTGGGAATTGTGGCGGGAATTGCACGCGGGGCGCGCGAAATCACAACAGTGCCACTTTTGAAGGGGCCCCCTGACTGGGGTTCCACCCCTCTATAGGGCATCTCGATGCGCAGAATCCTGTTGCACCTCTTACACCACCTGACCACCAATCCCAGCA
>BDDA01001280.1:1153-26002 GCA_001662385.1 Chlamydomonas asymmetrica | reverse complement strand
GAGAGGTGGTGTGTGTGTTTGGAGGGGGGGCAATGGGGAGAGAGGGGGGGAGAGGAGGTATGTGCAATGCGTCCTTTTGACACACAGCACATCGATCGTGTTGTACGGCTCTCCAGCTGCTCTGCTGCCGCAATCGCTTCACACTTTCCACACGTTCCGCAGGCCGCAGCGGCGGGCGGTGATCAAGCCATCGGGCTGGTGCAGGCGACCGCGGTGGCCATCTGCAGCGGCGGCGCCACGGCGAGCGCATACGCTCAGGCCTACTCTGTGGCCATCACCCGCAACGCACAGGGCTGCCTGGTGTTGACGCAGGCCTGGGCGCAGGCGTCTGCTAGCTGCGGACCCAACGCAAGCGGCACGGGCTCCCAGGTAGACAGACAGGCTGAAGCTTCAGAGCTGTATGCATGCTCACCAGACGTTTACGCAGTCGTTTGATGCACATCCTGTCCCCCTGCCCCAGCCCCCCACCTGTCCACCTCTTCTCCCTGGCTGCCCACCTGTGACCCCCATGTGTCCCTCCCCCTGCCTGTCCCCATGTACGCTTGGCGCTGCAGGTGCAGGCGACATCGCAGGCCGGCGTCACCGCGCGTGTGCTGGGCTCATGTGGCATCACGCCCAACTCACAGCCCGGCTTTGCACCACTCTTTCAAGCCCTGGGCCTGGGCCAGATCTTTGGCCTCGGCACAGGAGGCAGTGGCGGGGGTGGCGACGGCGGCCTGTTTGGGGCTCTGCTTGGGGGGTCGGGGATATCCATTGGCATCGGCCGTCGCCTGCAGCGCACACCACAGTCTGTCGTGTCGGGTAGCGGTGGTGAGAACAGCGGCGGTGCTGGTGGCAGCACGGGAGGCAGTAGCGGACAGCTCATCAGGGGGCTCGTTTAATTTTCTCTCACCTTGACAGCGCATACATGTGCACGGCAGGCATGGACCGTTTCAAGTCGGTACATGCACTGTGTGTTGTGTGTTTGGCTTTCAGATACCGGTACCCAGAAGCAATGGGTGTTTGCTGATGGTTCTAGAATCTGTTCTCAAAAGAGTGTCTCTTGCATTGGAGGAGAGAGCCTTGCGAGCAGCGGCCTGTGCACGTGCGTGCTTGGATTGGGGACGATCTGCTGTTATGCTGTCATGCGTTACATCAGGAGCGCGTTATGGCCAAACTGCCCAGATTCCCCGCATCTGGTGTTTTGGCAGTCAGTCGCCATCATGGCATGCCTGAGAAGCACATGCCAAATGTGGGGTCATCACACTGGGGAACCGCATGCCATGGATAGCTCTACCAAATCGTGTTCAGGCCCTTGACATTCTGAAGCTATTGAAGCTTTTGCAGCTGAAAATGTAACAGTTGCCCAGTTTCACAATCTCCGTCGTGTCTGCGTGCTGCCCTCACCACATAGCGTGCGGGTGCATCCCGGCCAACCCCCGTCTTGTCTGCCTTGCCTGCTGTCAAACGCAAGTACGCAACGCTGTGGCAGGGCAGCGGGTATAACTGCAAGCAGCAGACACCGCAGAAGCTCTGTGGCCCCTGACACATTCTGTAACGTTATGTTGTTTGTAACAGTGATGTCGTCAGCAGTCAAACCACCACGGTCGCCTCCACGGCCCCTGCAGCTGCTGGCGCTGATGCTGATGCTTCTGCTGGACCCATCCGCAAGTGCAGCACGTGCAATGAGTGCAGAAGAACAAAGCGTTTATCACAGCACTGGTGCGACACCTGGCTTTTCCTCCGCTGTTGGCAATCGTGCTGGGCTGCTGGGTCCGGAGTCAGCAGTTGGTCGTCACCAGCAGCTGCACAGTTCTACCGGCGGTCAGTCATCCCTCAAAAGTGGTACAACTGGTGCCACCAGCGATACCAGACCAGCCTTTGTTTTGAATGGCACCCACGCGCAGCAGAAGCAGCAGCGGCAGCACCGCAGGAGCCTCCAGCAGGGCCATGGCAACGGTGATGACAACAGGAACCACAACTACGACAACAACGACGACAGGGGCAATGGAAACAGCGGCTACAGTGGAAACAATGGCTATGGTGGCAAACGAGGCGACAACGACGATCGTGGAAGCAGTGGCAATCGCGGTTACGGCAGTAACGCCGGCAGTGGAGGCTACCAGCAGGGCTCTGGAAATGGTCAATACAATACTCCGCCAGCAGTATCTTCAGCATCCGTTGCCACCGTGCTGTCTAGCCTGGGCGGTGCCATCTCCACGCCTGCGCCGGGGCAGGTAGACCTGTCAGTGCCGTCCCGCGCCAGTGGCGGCGTACAGGGCCTGTTGGGCGGGCTGTTCGGGGGCGACGCCAACGCTCAGGTAGAGCGAATGCTGTGCACGCGATGCAATGTTGCTGGCGTATGATGCAGCTATGGCAGTCCCCAGAGCGTCCAAGCATCCTGGTACCTGCGCAGCCGCGGTTTCGGGCAGGTTTCGGAGCCTGCCTCATCACCCACCAGTGCATCAAAGGCGGTAGCAAGGTGGACGAATCCTTGCCCACCCACTGTATGCTATTGAGCCAGCTGCATGTTGTGACAGTCCACCATTTCACAGATAGTCTGAGTGTCTGGGCCAGGGTATGCGTTTGACCACCAGCACATCTTAGGGGTGCCGGGGCCGTAACCTTGCTAACATGGTTTGTTTGCCAGGGCCTGTACACGCCCATGGAGGAACTACATAACGAATGCATGCTGCACGTTTATGCTTGCAGGCCGCCGTATCGAGCGTCGCGTCCGCGTTCTCCGCTGTCCAGACGGGCGGGGCTGGCAGCGGACGCGCCGCTGCTGGCGCGAGCGCTACCAGCAGCGCGAGCGGTGGCGTTGGTGCAGGCGTGGCATCTGCTGCAGCTCAGGCATTCGTCTCTGCAGGCCAAAGCAACCCGCGGTGCGCGACCCACAGTAGTCCATTAGTCATGTGTACGGTACAGGTGTGGCCATGTGGCCATCATGGGAGTACATTGCATTTGTATTGGACTTCTGGATACCAGCAATCCAATACATGCAATCTTGATGCAGTCATGCATGTGCACCCCCGTCATCAACCAATACCGCCGCACCACTGCGGCTGCATGCGCAGGGCTGCGGGCGCAGGGCTCATCTCAGCGCTGGCGTCCGCGGGTGCAAGCCTCGTGTCGACAATCGCACAGACCACGGTGCAGGCGATTGCAACCAACAACGCGGTACGCATGTGTCGATTACTGCTGGTCGATCAGCGCTGATTAACAAGCATGCAAAGTCTGAGCACTGGGCACCATTAACATCGGTTCAGGCACGAGTGCTCAGGCGCTGCTACCTTCAGCCTCATGCCTTCGCACAGTCGCATGGCTGATTGGCTACCGCATCACGCAGGGCCGCCTTCGGCTTGCATGACTAACATACCGGTAGCGGCATGTGCAGGGCATTCTGGCATGTCAATCTGTCAGCCACGCAGAGGACAGGGGTGTGTAGCTCAAAGCATCCCATCCATCACATATCAAGCTTGTTTTTGCTTCTAGATGCTCCATAAAGGTACTGTTGGATGTGGCAATCCGCCAAAAAGGCAACGCCAGGGCAGTACGTGTGGTTTCATGCACGCGGAACTGCGCGCAGAACTTGTGTTGGGATGCGCAAAACACAAAAATAATTCTCCTTACGTACACAATAGCCTTCTGACAAGCACCGCCGACCTGCATACCAAGATGACCAAGGCAAAACACCACACCCCATAACAAAACCTTTCCTCTCACCAACGCGGCGTAACCATCACCATTACCATGCCCACACCGCAAGAGCTTCGGCTCGTTGAGCTTTTCTATGAGTTTGTTCAGCAGAACCCACTGTTCTCGGAGCAATATCAGTCTGACACCACGACGTGGCTGGGGCCAGCCAAGCTATACCTTGCCACTCAGTGCCTTCCTCCAAAACGGCCAGCAACCCAGCGCAGACACCTTGGCTGCCCTCGACACGAGCAGCATTTCCGACGCTGCGCCCTCTCAAACTTGTTTTTGTGCTGAATTGTATGTGCAACGCGTGCTGTTTAGCTCCATGCATCCTAATTGTGCACGGTCGCTGCTGCGCCGCCCACGTGCTGGTGATAATCTTGTCAGGCGGCAACGGCAGCGCTGGCGCAGTCTGCGGCCCTAGCGTCGCAAGCGGGCGGACCCGTCGCTGAGCAGTTTGCGCAGTCGCAGGCGCAGGCGTTCGCGCTGGCGTACACGACCTCCCGCCAGCGGAGCCAGCCGCAGCAGCTGGCGGCGTTCGCGACTGCGGTGGCCAGCGCCATCAACCAGGGCGGTTCCGGAGCTGCGGAGGCGTACGGGGTGGCGTTTGCGGCGGTGAGCGACGACACACCTCCACATGCATGGTAGCTGTGTGTGGTGGCATCTCAGATTGCATGTACGAAGAAGAGGCGGCCGTGGGGCTGTGCAATGTGATTCCCGTGGGGCTGTGCAGTCAGTGTGCACATGCGTATGTGTAAGGATCGTATGTTCTCATGTGTGCTTTGCAAGCTATCAAGGCCCGGTAGACACATGTGCAACCTTCGCAAGCTACGGTATATAGTACACCATGCAACCTACCCGAAATAGCACCAGCATCTCAAGATTCCGTGTTTGTACCTCGCCGTGCGCTCATACCGTTTGCGGTTCCGGAGCAGTGCATCACCAGTCGGATCACCACTGATCTGCTCAGCACACGCCACACACAGTGGTTAATGGTCCTACGAAAGTGTCACTCAACTGCTACCCTGGTCGCTTCACATTTCACGTGCTACACAGGCCGCAGCGGCAGGTGGCGACCAGGCCAGCGGGCTGGTGCAGGCGACCGCGGTGGCCATCTGCAGTGGCGGCGCCACGGCGAGCGCGTACGCTCAGGCCTACTCTGTGGCCATCACCCGCAACGCGCAGGGCTGCCTGGTGCTGACGCAGGCGTGGGCGCAGGCGTCCGCCAGCTGCGGACCTAACGCAAGCGGAACGGGCTACCAGGTCTGCTGAATGCGATACGATGGTGCCATGCTGGCCTTGCACTGTGATGCAGCACAGCATGGCATGCACATGTTCTACATGCGCCCCATGTACTGCATGTACTGCACTGTACAGCGGCTGCCTACTCCGTTATCGGGCTCCCTAGCACCGCACGGCAGACAGGCAACAGCAGCCCCCCCAGTTCATGACAACAACACCAATGCAACAACACCAATGCATGACAATCAATGCATGAACAGCCATGCTGGCAACAATGCCCATGCCCAGGCAACGGGCTTGCATCCATGCCGGCTCAGAGCCGCATCCGTACGCGTGCATGCACCGCTGCATGCTCTTTGTATGCCTGCCGCTGCAGATGCAGGCGACGTCGCAGGCTGGCGTCACCGCGCGTGTGCTGGGCTCCTGCGGCATAACGCCCACCTCACACCCCGGCTTTGCGTCGCTCTTCCAGGCCCTGGGCCTGGGCCAGATCTTCGGCCTCCGGTTTGACGGCGGGTACAGTAACGGTGGCGGTAATATCGGTACAGGGGGAGGCAACCCCCTGGGGGGCCTGTTCGGGGGTTGGAGCTCATGGCTTAATTGGGGCCGCCGGATGCATCAGGCGTAGTTGTACAGTCTGAAAAAGGAGCCGGGAGTAGGGGGATCTAGGTGGAGTCTGTGGTGCTTGGGACAGGGGCAGGTGGTGGTCTCAGGAGGCTGGCGACAAGGATACGTGCTGAGGGATTGGTGGGTTGGGCATGCGTTTGACAACCTCACAGGCCATCATCAGCAAGCGCCACGCACGACATTAACCCTCACGTTGGGATGCATGTGTGCTAGCAAGGACCCCTGCGCACTGAACGGCCCCACAGGAATATTGTGGAACACAATCGGGTGTTGTGTGCTTGCCTGCTTGGCATTTACCAATGTGCGTCAAGGCCGGGTGAAGTGCTTTGCCACATACATGGATGATGGACTTGAGTGCCCGTCTCAGTATCTCACATGCGGAGGACGGATCATAACTCATGATTCCAGCACCTGTTGTTGGCAGTGGTTGTACGCCGGTTGTTGCTTGTTGGACGGGGCATGGTCATGAATGGAACAGGTAGAACCACACACCGTCAACCGTAACCCCACACAGCAGGTTTCCATTTGGCGTGAGCTTGTCGCAGTTTGTCCTAGGTTGGGTTTTGAGGCAAATCGCAAGATAACGCTGGCAAAAGGGTGTGAGCCTGTTCGTCGTGTGCAGGGTTTTACGCATGCTTGGTGCACGCACAATCCGCTGTACAGTCCCGACCAGCACACATTGCGCTGCCCTCAATGCTTTTGCACCTGTGCTACCTCAAATTGCGTGTTGTGTGCAATGCTGCACAAGTTGCCTGCATGTGCCCCAAGTGCACTCTGATGCCTGCATTTGGGCAACATCTATCCGCATACTGCTTCCGCCTTGCAAGACCCTTCCTGCACGCTGTACGCATGTGGGCATGCAATCATCCTGGGGTGGTCCGTGGCCCGCAATACCATGATGTGTCGCGCACTAGCCGCACCGCTGTGGCGACCAGATTTGCACATTCGATCCTGCGTCAAATGCGCAAACCTGATAGCCACGGCGGTGCGGCTCAGAGAATGTGTGTGCTGCATGCGCGTTGTAAGGCATGCCGGATATGCAACGACTGCAGGCAGGCAACCTGGAAGGCCAGCAACAAGGACAAAGCAAGCAATCAGGGCCACAAGGCGAACAACAGACCTGCAGGGAACGGCCGATGTACACGAGAGAGCCCCAAGGCAGTACTGGCCATCCGTCTTGCTTGCAGCTTGATTTCGCATGACTGACAGTGCGGCATCCTCCTCAGCACTGCCCGGCCACAGGCAAGCATGTGATGCTTGTCCCAGCTAGAAGCACCAGAGCCGCAAGAGAGGGCCAGATCGCATCATCCAGATCAGTATAGCCGTAGGCTCAGGGGGAAGGTGCGGAGCGCGCCAGAGCGCCATTTGACGATCAAACCAAATGCGCGTGTGATGCCGCCACTGTGCTGCATTCCTGCCTGGTGCATGAACACTAATGTTGTGTTGTGAACATGCAGAGCTGCTAGCGACACCTGCAAGCCTACATGACTCAGCCAGCCAACCTAGTACACAGTCACACATTTTGCCTGGCGCCAGATAATGCAGACCGGCAGGCAGGGAGGGAGCAGGTGTGTAGACTGTAGGGGCTACATACGGCCTGCTTGTACGCTCGGTTGGACGCGCTGCACGTATGAGGTGTACAGCTTGGGCAGTGCCGGCGCCCAAACCTGACACAGTGTAGCAACTCGCAGGCATCGGCGTGTCTTGTGTGCAACGCTGGACACGGCGTAGGTGTGCGTGCGCACACCGCGGTGCGAGCGAATGCTGCAGTGTGAGCGTGCAGCGCCTGAGGTAGCGGCTCTTGAGGTAGCTTCTGAGAGGGGCTGGGGTCATGTCAAGGTTAGGTACACCCAACCTCATGCACCATCAGCGATGAGCTCAAGCAGTGGCGAGGGCGGTGCGCTCGCACCGCGGTGGCACAGTAAGTCCAACAGGGACAAGACGCAATACGGACGGCGGACCGACCTCCTGCATGACTCACTGGTTTGCTCATGAGTGACAAAACAAGACCGGCGAAGACTTCAGAGCTAAGATCATCCAATACCCGGTTGTGACTGGTTGTAACGCGTGCATTGTGCGTTGAGTTGTACAACGGCGTTTGATAAGAAACAACTCAGCACGTCGGCATTTCCATTCACATGGAGCCTTGAGCAGCTGACTTCTGCGGGGGTGTGTTGTGCCCGCGGTGTGTTGAGCTAGTTTCAGCCGCTGCACAGGAGTGGATTTGACACAAGCAGCACAAGCACTAGCACAAGCAGGACACATGGTGGCTGCACAATTTGCATGGGCTTCAGATTTGCTTATTCATGCCTTCGTACATGTGCAAGTCCAATTGTGTGTTGCTCGCAACGGTGTGAAAGCAGGCACACGGCCTCCACCACCAAGGAACCCACACCCAAGGGCCTAACATGGTTGTTAGTTCAGGTGAACTGGAGGTGGTTGGTTTAAAGCGTTGATAGCAGTAGTGTGCGTATCCTACCTCGTTTGGCCCGCTGTGTGTTTGCGCCCGGCCGGACGCCCGGCGTGTTCGCGCCTTGTTTCAGGCTTGAGTTCATGCGCATGGGGCCCAGTTTTGAAGACTTGCGCAACAGGGCGTGGCCAAGCCCTGGAACACCTGTGCGCGTGTTACATTGGCATCTCCAAACGGTTTCTTTGGTGTTGGCCTGACATCAAGTTTTGTCACACAAAGCAGAAAGTCTAACAAGAGCTTGCTGACCCACAGGTCTTGTGCCTTGGAATAGCTTGAGCACAAGCTTGTGCTCTAGATGCTCCATAAAGGCACTGTTGGATGTGGCGATCCGCCAAAAAGGCAACGTCAGGGCAGTACGTGTGGTTTCATGCACGCGGAACTGCGCGCAGAACTTGTTGATTGTTGGGATGCGCAAAACACATAAGGAATTCTCCTTACGTACACAATAGCCTTCTGACAAGCACCGCCGACCTGCATACCAAGATGACCAAGGCACAACACCACACCCCATAACAAAACCTTTCCTCACACCAACGCGGCGTAACCATCACCATTACCATGCCCACACCGCAAGAGCTTCGGCTCGTTGAGCTTTTCTATGAGTTTGTTCAGCAGAACCCACTGTTCTCGGAGCAATATCGGTCTGACACCAAGGCGGGGCTGACAAAGCTTTACCTACTCAGTGCTTTCAACCAAAACGGCCAGCAACCCGGCGCCGACACTTCGGCTGCCCTCGACACGAGCAGCACTTCTGACGCTGCGCCCTCTCCTTTCACTTTCAGTGGAGCTTCTGACCTGGTAGAGAGCCAGAACCACTCTCTGGTAAGTGTGCTTGCGCACAGCGTGGCCACAGCCAACAGCAGCAGCAGTGTTGCGCACCGTGCCAAAACCCAGACTCCTGCCTCTTATCCTGCCAGGGATGTGGAGTGTGGTGTACTCGTCAGGATTTTGAGGCTGCCTTACCAGTCGGGGGTGTCTTGCAGCATGTGCTTTGGCGAGTCGTCCCGTCTTGCTAACCTTAGCAATGGCCCGTGCTTTCTTGCTTGCAGGACTCGAGCTTGCTTCAGTACTCTGATGGTGAGCTTCACGGGTTCCTGTCTGAGAAGCTGCTGTAGGGTCTGGTTTGCCTCAGCCAGATAAATCACACGGCGAAGAGGGGTAGACAAACCTGAAACCTGACTGAGCATGCCTGCTGCCACCAGCGCATGAAACACCGTCATGTGCCCTAATATATGCAGGGAGTGAAGGGGGCTTGGTGCAACGGGCGTCTGGAGGGCATGGGACAGGAGTCATGAGCAACCAGGTGAGTTCTTCCCAGCGGGGTGGATCCGCTTAGGGTGCCCACCCTTGCCGCTGGCTGCCGTGGGATGCTGAATCTACCAGGAGCATAGCATTGGCCCAGCAGAGTGCTTGGCTGCTCTGCCTGCTTGTTGGTGCTTGTTGCCGCGTCCTTGGTGCGAGATGCTCGAAGCGACCAAATTCACGCTGATGTTCCGTACCCCTTGTCTGCAGCACTGCTGCTGCCGCGCTTGTGGTGGTGCCTGAGCACGTCCCTGACTGGCTTGCTTGCTGTAGGCTGTGAGGACACTTGTCGGCCTGGATGGACCCCACTCAGGACTGTGTTCGAATGTGAGTCCGCCACTAATGCAACCCATGTGAACACACGTCACACCCACCACCTGTGGTACAAGGCGTGAACTCTGGGCAGAACTCCAGGCTTACCCTTTTCCCGTGAAACGAGTTGAGGGCTCTGTGTTGGGCATTCCTCCCTGAGCACGCACGCACTGTTGAATACTCTTTGGTGGACTGCCTCCTGCTGTGGGGCGGAAGTGCATCTGCACGTACGCTAACCAGTCGTACCGATTCCACTGCTGCTTGCTGCTTGCAGGCGCATAGCATGAGCTCTATCCCTGCCAACAACAGTTCATCCATCAAGCCTATGTTCTTTGTGTCGGGCAACTGGGAGCCAGCTGCGGTGAGTCACCTGACCACAGCCAGTCTTGTGTCCATTCCCCACACTTGTTTGATTTGCAGTGCAGAAGAGCTTGGGACTGCTTGTGCATAAGTGCAGTAAACATGGAGTTGCTTGCTCATTACCTGCACATGTTCTTGCAGGGGAGGGTAACGGCGCCTGTGGGGCCTGGCGTGTTCTTGCTGAAGTCCGCCTCTGCACCTCTGCCGGTGGGTTAGACAAAGGAAGCTGAAGCTGTCATGGCTTGTATCTAATGGAACTTGAGTTTGTTTCAGCTCGCTCTCCACGTGCGGCTGTGTGCATGACAAAGTGCTGCAAGCCAGGTGGTCCTGCCAGCATAACGTGCTTTACTTGCACGCAGCAAGTTTTGCTCGCAACTCTGGCTTCGCTTTTGCCTGTGTATAGCAATCCTGCAAACTGCGTTGAGCTTGGTTTCGTGTGTGCACCCCATCAACCTCTTTGTGCACCGGCTGCTGAGCTTGTGGCAGAGGTATAGCGTAGATGGGCACCCCAAGTGCGGCTTTTGCTAACAGACTCGCCCGAGAGCTTACGCTGCTGGTGGTGTGCTGGGCCGCGGGTCTGTTGACCAACAGTGCCCCTAGTCTGATTACGGTGTAGGCGGGACCAGTAACGGAACGAAAGCGTGTATGGTGTGGTGTGCCATGCCCCCTTGACCAGACCTCTGTTCCTGAGCTTGCATGGCTGTATAGCACCACTGAACGTGCAGGCTGCAGGAACGTCTTGAAACCTGCTATGTCTGTTGCATGCCACCGCTGTGTTTCCCGGGGGTGCGCAGAGCTGCCTGCAGGTGCACCTCGAGGGGCAGTTCCGGGTGCCTGACGGCTTCTGCTTGATGCCGCCGCTGGGCAGCCCCAACTCAACGTCCTCCTACTCCATCTCACATAGCCCGCTGTCTGGCGCCACCGCATCCTCCTCCCCCACCGTCTCCTCCCCCACCCTGGGCAACTCCACCAACAACAGCAGCGCCAACCACCACGGCGCCGGCGGCGCGACCCAGAACAACGGAGGCGGCAACAGCGTGACCCAGATGGTCAACTCGGCGGCCAACGCGACCCAGATGGGGATGCACTCCCTGGACCTCTCGGCCGCCATGTGCCAGGCGACCATCCCCTCCAGCAGCGGCTCGATCGACGCGACGCTCGCGATGCTGCGCTCGATGGACACGATGCTGCCCACGGCCGGCTTTGACACGCCCGCCGCGTGCCGCTTTGCCGCCGGCTTCTTCACGGTCAACATCGTGCTCTTCACGCAGTGCGTCACGGCCGACGGCTCGCTGGTCTCCTTCGGCAAGAAGCGCTACCGCCAGTCGAACATCAACCGCCAGTGGGTCGCCATCCACCTGCTGGAGCGCCTGACCACGAACCCGCTCGTCCCGGTCGCCCGCGAGTTCCGGGCGCTGCAGCCCACCACCGCCACGCTCAACGCGTCGTCCTGCGTCGTGCCCGGCATGAACACGCTGCCCAGCCTCAGCATGGTGACGGGGCTCGCCGCCATGGGCGGCATGCACAGCGCGGTCGCCATGATGGGCGGCCACTCGCAGGGGCACATGGGCAGCAACGGCGGCGTCACGGGCGCCCTGAGCTCGATGAGCATGGGCATGAGCGCGCCGACCATGATGGCGGCGTCGCTGCCGCACCGCTCGCTGTCCGGCTCGGCCGGCGTGCCGGCGCACATGTCTGGCGGGTCCATGACGGTGCAGGTGGCGCCGAACTGCATGACCCACATGAACAACAACATGACCCACATGGGCGGCGCGATGGTCTCCAATGGCATGACCATCATGCCCGCGGGCATGGTCAACGGCGGGCAGATCCAGGTGGTCAACTACCTGGGCCAGCCGGTGCAGTACCAGCCCGTACACCAGCAGCAGATCATCCAAGGGGGCTCCGGCCACAGCGTGGTTGTCAACGGCATGAACGGCGCGTACGTGCAGCAGCTGCAGCAGCAGCCCGTGCACGTGGTGCACGGCCTGCCCTCGGGGCAGATGTACACGACAACCGCTGGGGGCCACCCCACGATGGCGCTGATGATCCAGTAAGGGCATTTTCCCTTCCTCCTCCATCCCCCCTTCTAAAGTTAGTCCTACGGGATGGCCGCGCCTGTTTCCCTCTCCCCCCTTTGAGCGTGCAAGGTGCAACGCGGGTTCCAGGTGTGTTGTCTCAGACCACGCCCAGCGCTGTGCGCACGTTATATAATTTGTAGGAGGTGTGAGGTATTTTGTCCCTGTTGCCGTGAGTCGCCGCATGGAAACAATGGCGTGGGAGCTCAGGACAGCGCTGCCGGTGTGGCAAGAAACGGCCATGTGATTTACCGTGGCTTCGTTATTGGCGAGTTACTATTGTGGCAACTGTTTAATCTATTCCACCGTCCACAAAAAAACATCTGTGCGTGTGCGTTCGTTCAGCTCTGCTCTTCTGGTGTTTATGTATAAGCGCGGCTTTGGAGTACATACTGCCCACAGCTAGCAAACATAAAGGCAGCCCTGCTTTTGCAGGGCCGGCGTGTTGACCTGCCTCAGCTTACAGGTGCAACACCTGTATGCACAGACCGGCCATGGCTTGCATCTTCGCTACTGTGCCGCGTTCAAGAGATCTGCCTGCCCCGCTGCTATGGCTCGCTCGTCGCCGCACATGCTGCTACAGGCGGCGTGTACGCTGGGCCATCCCGTGTACACACGCACACACTGAACCGGTTTGCCTTGGAAGCCATTGAACCCTGCCCGCGTTGCTTTCACGGCCCCTTCCTTTGCCAAGGGGCGGTACGGGCCCATCCTTGTCTGCATCATACGCACCGTCCCGCTACCTGCAAAATGTGTACAGTACGACAACAACACTCGTCATCCCCCCTCCCCCCCCGCGTTTGGCGGTGGGCACCTGCCTGCCAGTAATGAAGCGAGCACTGGGTTTCGCGACGGCCTCCCACCTCGATATGTTCAGACCACCTGTGCACCAATCGCTGCTGCGCGATGTTTAGCCCTGCGGACCCCGCTGAAGGCCCGGAGGGCAAGCCTGTGCATGAGCTGTCCATGATGTCATAAGGGCCATGCGGACGTTACAACCCAATCCAATGGCGCCGGGACGCGCCCTGCTCTCCCGCACTTTGGCGCACTCCGTGCGCGTGATGCACTTGTTTATTGGGGCCGCTGAGGAGGATTTCCCTGACGCGTGTGGCGTATTCGCAGTTGGAGGATCGGAGTCTTGCGCATTTCAAAAGGACTGCAGCTGGTGTGATCTGTGGGCTCATGGCTGCTTTACTATTCTGGCGCTTGGTGCGCGCCCCCCTTGTGCATGGCATGAGTAGGGCGACGCTCCCACCGTGCGTGTGCGCGTATGTGTGTTTTGTGTATGTGTGTGTGTGTGTGTGTGTGTTTTGTATGTGTGTTTTTACTTGTGTGTGGTAGGAAGAGGCTCTCGTGGGGCCATGCAGTGTGCGTGTGTGTGCGTGTGTGTGCGTGAAACTACCATGCAAGCAAATCCGTGGTGCTGGCGTGTTCCACAACCTCCACCTCCTCTACTTAACTTCCCCTCATGGCTTTCGTAACACACCCCGCTCAGTAAGTTACTGTGATTCCCCGGGGGATGGCTCTCATGGGGTATCTTGCCTGTTAGGCCAATACGGATGCGTTCAAAGGGTGTTTCCGCATGGCCGGATTTGCCCGTAGCAGAAGCGGCGCTGTTGTTTTAACGGGTGCGTGTTGCCCTGCTGGCGGCTCCCCTGCATGAGCAGGCTGGTCGAGCAGCTGGGTGAGCTGTGCGGCAGTTGGATCTGCGGGGCGTTTGGGGGGCACACGCATCCTCTAATGCATGTCCTGCTTGACCACCTCTGCCCATGTCCGCCCTGGTTTTCACGTCGCTAGGCGGGCGCTCAGGCACCCGCACCATACCAATCATAGCTGAAGTGGTGGCTGGTCAAGAACATGTGCTTGGTACAGCAAAACTGCATGTTTATGTTCGTTCCCACTCCTCATCATAGAAGTGTGAAATGCTGCGAAACTGAACCCGCCGTTGCGCCCGTTATACAGCCATCGGTGCTCTCCACAGCCATCCATGGCCTGGCACGGAATGCTGGACATGCATTGCATGCATCGCATCGCTTGGTCATTGAGCCTTGGGGTCGGTGGCAGTGATGGAATGTATGGTTGCGGTTGCGTATTGCCTTCCCCTGTCGCCTGCTGACTCACCACTCCTCTCTCACTGCCCTATCCCTGTCCTGTTTCACTCTGCGCATGGAGCCGCCACCCCCCTGAGTGAGCGCGCCCAAGCAAGCATGTATGCATTTGCATTGGTTGCATTGTGGCGCACTAGATGGTTGGCGGCGACCAACTGCAGCCCTTTCCAGCATCCGAGCGAGTTTGCGCTATGCCAGAGCCTGCAGCAGACCGCTGCTGTGCGGTGTGTTTATGCGTGTGCTGATTCCGTGGGCTAGGCATGCACCGGTGAACTGGCGCCCCTGCCTTGCAAACCATACACAAGAAGCAACCCTGAAGGCGCAGCCCCGCAGCTGCCGATGCTCCTGCGATCCGGTGCGCGAATATAAGAACACTTATCGATATGGCGTGAGGCGCTGACCGGCACGCGTTGGCCGGCCGCACATGCTAACACAACTACGAACACTACACACTACTGCAGCCTTCACTACTCCACTCTCCAACCTCCCTGTCCCTGTTCATTGTTATTATCGAAGACCTTGGCTTCTCTTTTTTCAATCCTTTCGATCGCTGTCCCTGGGTTACACCCCCGATGTTGGACCCAGTACTTGCTCAAGCATGGACGACAGCATTTCAATCAACCTGTGTAGGACGCACTCAGTTGTGCACTCCTGCCTTCATACGTACCTTTGCTTTGAAGCGCGGCGCGGCATCCGCTCAGTACTCAGCCGTGGCGCTGCTGAGTGCGATTGTGAAGCTTACAGGCCTGGCCTTGGCACTACAAGCACTGCAACCCTTGCACGCTGGTAGTGCTGCACCACCGCCGCAGTCGGGCAGTGGCGCCCAGCATGCCTGTGCATGCGTTGGTGCGTGCGGCTGGAGGATGATTGAGGAAGTGCGCGGGCACCGACGACCGCAAGCGTGCAGCTGCGGATTGCGGGTGGCCCTATGCCCCTCCTGCCCCTGCATTGCTGTTGCATGGCATTCATTTGAGGCATTCATGCGCCCGCATGCGGCCCTCTCTTGGGCACTTGCCAGTGAGTACTGCACTCGCCGAGAGGTGGGCGTTCAGCTTGGTTGTCTGCACCGAAGCGCATTGTTGCCGGCCCCGGCTCGATGGTATGCACCGCCCCATGGTGCTTAGGATATCGAGGACTGCGTTCACCAGTCGCTGTGCTAAAAGGCCCCGTCAACACGGGACCTCCGACGTTGGCTTGATGCTCACTTTGAGCGGTCGCCCTCTTTTGTTGCGGAGCGGTAGACGACGATGTTTGAGGCCATTTGCAGCCATCTGTGCTGATGCTGCAGCTGCAGTCGACGCTGGATTGGCCTGGGCGTGTGCACGTGCTGCGCTTTGCATGCGTATGAGTGTGTGGAGCAGGAAGGCACGCGCCGCGCTGTTGGTGCTGTTGGCAGCACGCTGCGTGCTGGTCTCGGCGGTTTTGGCAGTGCATGGTGTTTTTCAACATGGTGGGTGTACAGCCCTGACGTATGCATGCATGATATGTGGTTGAACACGGTTGAAGCACTGTGAATGCATCGCCTAATGAAGTATGTTGAACCGCCGTGATGGCTGCCTTTGCCCGCATGTCGCGGCGCACGCCAGCACTGCAGATAACACAACCAAATCCATCCACTGATGCGCCCTGTGAGGCCACCGGATGTCGAGTCAATCGAACAACCAGTCTATAATAATGATGTGCACACAATGTTGCATCCCCTGTTGCATCCCCTACAGTTCTTGCTGATTGGTGGCATTATGTTTTGAGTACGCTTTTGTACAGGACCAGCACGCTTTCCCGTGGCAGTTTTGGGAACAACGCACGCCCTCAATCGCATGTCCGGGGCTGTCGCCCTGGGGCATCGATGTCCACCCCCTTAATATCTTATTTGCTAGTAGTACATGAAACCACACCGCAAAGCTAGCTCGCGCATCAGTCTGCTGGTACCGTGCCATGCCTTCTTGTGGGCATCACGCCTTGCTCACCAGTCATAGTTTGCAAAGCGGTGGTGCTTGTTGAGGGCTGCACGGACAACACAAACGCTGTGCGGTGGTTCCGGCGGCAGTAGGCGCTAATTAGGATGCTGCGCGAAGCAAAATACCGTTCTTATTACCTACTTTGTGCCATTCTGGTTATAACAGGTTTCGGTGTTGTTATATGCCTCCAGGACAACCCCTTTGCTGTAACCACACTGCCAATTGCACACTCCTGATGCCACGCCTCGTGCGTGGGGGCTGGGCAAAGGTTCATGCTGGCGATGAGTCCATCAGCTGCCGCATTGCGCATTTCAGGTGCCTCAGTTTGTGTCCCCCAAGGCACAGTGCTTTCCTGTGACGCCCGATGATATCTGGGATCAGGGGCGCGAAGTGATGCATGTTCATGCAGGCACTCTGCACAGAGCCCAAGCATGCATTATGCAAGGAATTAAGGCAGGGCCAGCTCATACACATGCACTCACACAGCTCAGGCAACCAGCAGTACCAGCCATCCAAGTCCATCAGTGGACAGGTTGAGGTACCATGCATGCACATGACTGGCGCAGCAGCACTAATGCATTCTCACAGTCCCAGTTCACTACATGTGTCATAGGCAGCAATGGGAGGCGCTCCTCTCAACAGTTTGCTCGCATTTTCCAGCAGCAAAGCGGGGCCACACTTCTGCGTAGCTTTGCCCAGTAACACGTTGCGCAATCAAGCAGCTACAATGTTTAAGCACGGTTTTCAGCCGTGCACTCGAATTCTACCCCCCACTACCATTGTACAGTCCATGCAACCAGGCAGGGAGTTGCTTGCAGGGCCGCGGCATTCATTGTGGTACAAAGTGTAGGGCACACTGTCCATACCGGTTATGCAGCTGTGAACCAAACGCAAAGTGAACCCAACCCGGACGCATGCATGACGTCAAGCTGACACGTACGCGCCACCGATCCCTCTACAGCCGGCTGGAAACGCTGCAGGTCATGGTATTGTCATCGCTGCAAGCAGCCCCCTGTGCAGGGCCCGCGCCTGCGCTGCCATCAGCACCGTCCGTCACACCTGGCTGCTCCTGTTTGGACACACCGCCAGCGGCCTCAGCCGCCTTCACCTCAGTCGCAGCAGAGCTGGCGGGGGGGGAGGTTGCATCGTCGCCCATGCCTGCGTCACCTGCATGCGCCTGATGAGGCCGCTCAGCGCATGCACCGAACGAGGACGAGCATGATGAGGATGGCGTGACGGCGGGGGCATCAGCCGCGGAGACGTCCATGTCGGTGGCAGCCGCGCCGGCCTCGTCGTCCGGCCGCAGCACGGGCTTGACCGCCTTGCTGCGGCTGTCCAGGACGGCAGCGATAGCAGCAGCAGCGCAGGCGGGTGTGCGGGCGGCGGGGGCGACGTCGGTCACGGCGTCAGCGGGCGGCGCATCCACCTCCGTGACGTCTCCCATGGTGGGCGGGTCGCGGGCGGCGCCGCCGGGCGGCAGCACCACGGGCTCGGCCAGCAGGCCGTCGCTGGCGTGCGCGGCGATGCAGTTCTGCTTGAGGATCTCGGCGGCGGCGGCACGCGCCTTGGCGTGGTCAATCACAATCACCTACAGCAGTGCCGTACAGTGGTTGGCAGCAGCAGCAGCAGCAGCAGAGGGAGTGACTCTTAAGGAACGGTTTTGGGGCGGGATTAGGATCACGATTCACCTGCATTCATGTGTGCGGAGGTGGAGCTTGCGTAACAGCAAGTTGGGAGCCCGCCGGCCGCATCCATCGGACAAATGCATGCAGCAGGTCAGCCAAGCCCCTCTGAACCTACCAGTACCGTATGCAGACATGTAGCACCGCCTACCACAAACCACTCGTACCAGTGTACCAGTACTAATGCCAGTTATGTACTTATGTGACACCAGGAGGTATCAGCCCAGGTATAAGCCCAGGTATCAGCCCAGGTATCAGCCTGCCCGTCCTTCTCGAAAAGGCTTAGGTCATGAAACACTGCTGGACTCACTCTGGAATGCAGCATGAATGCTTGCTGTTCCGCCTTCGGGGCCACTGGCCTTAAAACATGCCTCACCACGGGGCTTGCGCAGGCACATCCACTCCCGTGATCATTTTGAGGCCCTCCGCATGCATGCAAGTGCCGCCACTTCCCAGATTGCCTATCGCTGGTACTAGTACGTGCCAGGACATCACATCATCAGATTGCCTTCATGGCAGCTGCCGCACCTTGTTCCACTCCAGGTCGAAGCGCACAAAGGGCTCCGTGGTGGCCTCGATGACCTGAGCCATGTACGCCAGGTTGTGCACCTTGGCGCCGTTGACCTTGAGCACCTGTCAAGGCAGCAGGCAGGCGCAGCAGTGTGTGTCGTGGCTGGCGGGAGGAGAGGGAGGGGTATACAGGGACACGCCAGGACAGGAAGGGGTGAAGGACCAGAACACGCATGGGGCATCCATGGGGCATCGTTCACACGTAACCACTAAGAAGTATGATCATGAGTTCATGACTGGTGTCCAAACGACTGCAACACAGGCGCGTACGTTCTTAACGTGCGCTCAGGCTGCACAAGGGTGGGCATCGCATGATGCACGCCCCGAGCTGAACAGTAACGCAGGTGGACTGTGCACTGGCCGCTGCCCAGCTGCCAGCTGGCGCCCCACCTGTATGTTGGAGGTGTCCTGGTAGCCTTGGTTGACCTCGGACGCAAGCACCTGCATGCACCGGTATTCAGCACCAACGCATACATATCTTCAGCCAAACCGCAAGCAAGCAAAACCTGTGAGAGCTTGTAGCCCACACCAACACAACACGCCAATGGTTGCCCTAAGCATGGCCAACCGTAGGTGAAAGACAGATGCTCGTCCGCACATGCGCCAGACTGCAACCCACACTCATTCCTTGCCCCTGTGCGCTGCACCATCCCTGCCGGACAATTCCTTGCTGTAATGCTGTGGTCACCTATGCACTGTGCACGCTGTCCCTCTGCCCCCTGCTCTTAACACGCCCAAGGCGGCCCGCACCTTTGACAGCAGCACCACCTCCTGCCCGGGCGCCTGCATGGTGCCGGCGTAGGTGCGGTCGCACAGCTTGATGGGGGCCTTGGATGACCTGTGGGTGTGTGGAGGGGGGAGGTGTGCGTGGACGGAACGGTGAGTGGCGTGGTGTGGTAGGGGTGGTGGGGGTGGGGTGTGAGCGGGGGCGAGGTGTGGGGAGATGTGGAGAAGTAAAGGTGCGGAAGGGTGAATCATTTCGTGATGAAAGGATGATGAAGGTGGAAGGAAGGACGAGGGTGGCAGCATGACAGATCCACTTGGGCACGCGCACAGGCGAGCAGCAAGCCCCTGGGCAGTGCATGCGACCTGTCAACAGGTTCGCAATTAGCACCCAGATGTTTCTCCGCTCGTCACGCCCAGAGCTGAGGCGAAGCAGTGGAATGATCCAAATGCTGCGGTTCAGGCGCTATGGGTGCGACAAACTGAGAAACAACAGCCTCGCATGTTGAGACGTTTGCGGGCACACAGCATGCCTGCCTTAGGCACAGGGGTTCACCCATCATAGGAAATGCACACAGACTTCGTCAAGACCTTAACAAGAGCGCAACCACCGTGGGACATCACTCGCATCGTCTCAAGCAGCCTGTGGTGCGACGCGTACTCCCGCATGGGATCGTAAGCAAGATCCAAGCACCATCCAAGATCCAAACACCATCCAAGAACACGCTGTGCACCACACACCGCCCCGAGCAGCATGCGACGAGCATGGCGTGCGTTGAAAGTCATTAGTCCGTGCAGCGTGCATGTGCATGAGGATGTGTGTGGAGTGTGTGTGCCTTCAGCATGCGTGGAGTGAAGAGTGTGCCAGAACAGGCGCCCAAAGGGCTATGTGTTGGGATTCCCAGTGTGGAGTGCGTGCGTGTGTGCCTGCGCCGCTCACCACTCTGCCCCCCAGGTGGAGCGAAGGTAGAAGGTGGTGAGGCGTGTGAACACCAGGCCCGCGTAGATGTAGAAGCGCGGCTTCTGGTCGTGGCTGTGCACGGGCACCAGCTGCTTGGGCGTGGACAGCACCAGCGGCAGCTCCAGGTGCGCGCCGCGGCGCCACACCTTGACCCTGCGTGCACACACACGCGCATGAGCATGCACTCAGTTATGAATACGGAAGACAGAATCGCAACACGCATAATTGAGCACAGATCCATCAGCCCCACTGGGGCACCTGGCTGCGCATCTGGCCCTCATGCGCATCCATCCAGGCAGGTGCAATGCATGTACGCCGAGCACATATTGAGAGCGCAATCGAGGCCCATCAACTCGTGCGACGACCAGAGCTTTTGTCCACCATCGGCCCATCGTGCATGCCTTCATCCTTTCCATATAATGCTGCATGCATTACTAGGCATGCATTACTAGGCATGCATGCCAGCTGAAGGCTGCCTACATACAGGACTCTCAAAATTGCGTCATTGTGACACAGCGCAAAATCCATGCAATTCATTCCCCCCGCCCTCCCCTGCATCCTGCTCACTTCATGGTGTCACCGTTGAAGGCCATGGACACGATGTGCCTGAAGTCGATGCGCATGTCCTGCGCGTACACGAACGTCGCGTCATCGGCGATCGCGTGGCCGTTGATGTGGGTCAGCACATCGCCCGCCTCAAGCACCTGCACGCCGCCACGGCAGCACACACACGGGCAAACACGTCTTGCCCGCACCACTCGCGTGAGCAAGGTGTCATGGCGTGCATGCACATAGCTGCGGAGCTTGTGCTGCAAAACCCTGGTGCACAAAACGGCTTGCATTGTCCTGCTGGCGCAGTCTGCATAATCGTTGCGAATTGCAGCCCCCCTGCAACCGTATGCCAGGCCATTCCAATACAAACACCGGTACCGTGCATCAGCTGCTGGTGCAAGCGTGCGTCCGCCTGACCGCGTACCTGTGACGCGTTGAAGACGGGCTCGGTGGCGGTGATGTACACGCCTGTCATGCCGGGCGGCATGCCCAGCCAGCGCTTCATGTCGGTGCTCTCCAGCACCTGGAAGGAGATGCCGGGCTCGCAGAAGCCTACGCGGGCGACACACACGGTAGCGCGACATGATGAGCAACAAATGAATTTACTGAATGAGCAAGGAGGGGACAATGATGGTCATACAGTCAATAAATCGGAGTACACACTGCCTCACGTCAACACAAACAAAGCGACCTGCTCATCACAATGCAAGCGCAGCCTTTTGCATGCAGCTGGCCACGCATCCGCGGCAGCCACACACACAAGGCATTAAGCTGTATCACGCAACCCTGCGCGATGCTGATGTGTTGCACTGAGCCCCGGTGACGCCATGTGCCTAGGTTGGTGAGCCTCTTCTGGTCGCCCAGTCCCCACCTGGAGGGAGTGGCCAACACACTCCTGATGTAACATATAGCATACCGGTAGCACACCATAGCATTCATTGAGCATTCCCGATGTAACACAGCGGAGCATTCACCTGTGTACTTCCCGCCGTGCCTGTCGAGGTCTTGCAGGAAGTGCTTGATGACGGGGACCGGGATGATGTAGCCGATGTTCTCTCTGCTGGTCAGGCCCTGAGCAGGCATCAGCATGCAGCGCTGTGAACCCTGCGTAAGCTCAGCGGGCCCATGCCGCAGAACCTAATCGACATGCGCAATGAGCCCATGCACATGTCGACGCGCGCATCCATCGCTGCTTGCAACCACAACAGCTGATTGATTGAAACAGCTCTCCCCCACGGCCCCAGGGAATGGATTGCGGGGAGACCAACGTGGGCGGCCAACACAGGCGGTGGGCAAGTGGAGCACAGCAGGGGCGGTTCGCCTCATAGCAGCATGCAAGACATGGGTGTGCGCACACGCAGTACCAGAATACATGAAGATGAATGCACACAGAACAATGCGTAACCATTTCACACCTGGAAGGCAATGCCCACCACCTTGTCACCCTGCAGCACAGGGGCGCCGCTGTTGCCGCTGTTGATCGCAGCGTCAATCTGCACCACGCAGGCGCGAGGGAGCCCATCGGCGGCACGCAAACAGCGCACATTCAGGGTCAGGGCGCCACTTCATGTGCCCTGACGCCATCCATGAATGGCCTGATAGGCCAAGTGATGTAAAGTCAACCATTCAGGGTCAAGCGCATACGCTGACGTCCGCCACGCGTGCGGTGACATCATCCAACCACCACATTGGTCTGTGCGATTAGGCAGCGCTGGCAGCATGCAAGCAGGCATGCTGGGCGCCACCTGTCATGGCCTCGCAGCCAACCGCATCACGCTGAAGCTGTAACTCTTGCAGTACGAATCTATGCACACATGACTGCCGATCCATCTGCCTGGTTGTTGGCAGACGCTCTTACTGCTCCTGACATTTGTACAGCGCCCCTTCACCTTACCTGCAGCACCAGCAGCGCAATGCGGCCGTGGCTGTACTGCGAGCGGTCAATGCGTGAGACGACCCCCTTGGTGACTGACACGTTGTCGCCCCCCAGGGGGAAGCCCACCACCTGCAAGGGTCACACGATAGGGGTCGCACGTGGGCACGCGATGCACATCAGCTCTGCTGGCTGCCCCACCCAGGGAGCATGGTGGGCAATTCCACATCCCTCACACGCCGTCTTACGCACAGGGTAAGCTGCAGGGTGGTCAGGAGTCATCGGACTTTGGTCACGTGAGTTGACCTGATGTGGGTCATTTCCAGCCATGCAAATCGATCTGGGTCTCGTACCCCTTGTGTGCATGGCTCTTACGCCCTGCTGCGCTCACCATGACAGCCGGCTGCATCTCCGGCACGTCGGACAGCGGCAGGCCCACCACATCGCCCTGGGCCCAGAACTCATCATCCTCCACAGTCAGCATGGCAATGTCGCACTGCATGGTGCAAGGTGCAAGAACGCAAGCAAGAACACAACTCTGGTGGCTTGCTTGGTGTGGGGCTGAGCCACAGGCTATACCTCCCCGTGTAACATCTCTCTAGCACAAGGCGGTCAGTACCATGGCTGTGGCCCGCAGTACGCTGTTGCAGTGGGCTATGCTGCAAGCGGCACGCACTGCCAGCGACACTCATCCCCTGCTGCGGCAGCTGCCGCCTGCTCTGTGCCACGGGCCGGGGGATCTGATTAGCAGCCGGCCACGGATGCATTACAAAGCTCGTAGCACCGCAAGTGGTACAAGCGCTGATCCAACAGATTCCTGCCCCCACAACGTGCGCGCGAGCTCCCACATCATGCAAGCTCCCAACAGGATGCCTGCTGCCCCGAGGTGAAGTGCATTCCGGCCCACCGCCGTGGGGACGCACGCACCTCATGGCCCACTGCCAGCACCTTCGCGGTGAACTTCTTGGCGGAGCCGTGCTTGCGCACCATCACCTGGCACTGGTTGGCCACCGCCTGAGTGGCAGCATGAACAGTAGTTTGCAGCACAGCCAACGTAAGCAGCCAGCCTGGCCAGCATCAGTGATGCGCGGAAGGCTGGTGTGGCAGAGGTTCCAGCACACACACCGTCCCACAAGGCGCCAGACAAACCGTGAGGCCCTTGCATGCGCATGCTGTGCTGCATGGCATGCAAGCACCACGCAGGCATGCACGCGGGGTCTGATGGGCTTGGCGATGAGGCCCGAAATGGGAAGGTGACCCAGATCAAGTTGATTTGCAATTACAGAGCAGCGTGACCCAGATCAAGGCGCACACACCCCAGCTCAAAAAGCCAGGTCCTTGGCTGGCCAACAATCAGAAGCGGTCAACCATCCCCCTGCTTGCATGTGTGTGGGCAAGCGAGAAGCTGCTGGACAGTGACGATAGCCCATATATAAACTATAAAGTCCACGGCAGCTATGAGACGGCAACTACGCGCCCAGCATCCGACTATGAGCAGCCATTACGTTGCAGCCACTACGCCAGATTGCACGGCGACTCAGATGTGCATTGGTGAGGATGCGCCTGGAGGCGATGGGGTCAATCACCCAGCCGGTGGCGGTGCACTTGGTCTGGTTCGCCATCTGCCACGGCGACGAGAAGTTCGGGCTGTGCACAGCGCGACGCACAGCAGCAAGACGATTTTGTGTGGACAGTGGTCAACCAGGTGGTCAACAGAGCCCAGATGACTAAACACGCTGCGGGCCCTAGGATTGGTGCAGATGGAGCCTGACAGGCTGGTGCGCACGTGTGGGATGGGTCTGGTGGGGGCTCTGCTGCTCATGACGTGTGCAGCCTTTGGTGGTGCTGAGCAGTCGCGCAAAACCCACACGATGAGGTGCTGCGGACCCCTGGTTCGCGCGTTGACTCAACATGACCAATGCTGCTGGTGCAACCCTACACCCCAAAGAGCCTTTGCGTTGCGAAGACATGCCTGTGCCAGTGCACTGTGCAGCTGTGATTACTGTTCCCAAGCAAAGACCTCAGCAGGCTGCATGCATGGCAGTGCTGTTTGCGGAGCCCGTTGGCGCACCTTGCCATGGTCGTGAAAATTTTGACGACGCTCTTCAGGGCGAGGTCGAAGCCGTTCTGGCGAGGCGAGGCAGAGGCGGGGGCGCAGCGCGAGGGTGATGGCAAGGGGTCAAAGTGGAAGGCTGAATCGTCGAATTGGCGCGGCCTCTTGCCGGGGCTTGGAAGTGTTGGAATGGCAACGACGTTGTTTGCGAGCCTGCAGCCAGCCTCCGCTGTGCTGACAGCATATGCGCGCCCCGCAGGGAGTGTCGACAGGTTCGTGGCCGGAGACATGGCTATCGCT
>BDDA01001279.1:0-11262 GCA_001662385.1 Chlamydomonas asymmetrica | reverse complement strand
GCGGTACCGCCCCCTCCCCGGTTCCTTACGCGCTCTGAACGCCCCGACCTCCCCCCCTGACGTTGCAGCACATTTCATCATTGCATGTATGTATGCCTGGTCTCAAATCACGTACACGCCCGCTCACACACGCACCACCACACTCCCCACACAACTTCATATGCACTGATGCAATCCATGAATGGCCAGATAGGCCAAGTGATGTAAGTCAACCACCAGCAGTCGGTTCCTTCGTACCAGGCAGCCTGACAAGCTGTTCAGCACTGGCAGGTTCAAGAATGGGTATGTATAGGTTCGTCCATGCACAGTGCTGCAGAGGCCTTCGCGGAAACTCAGGCGATTACCATACGTCAGCCCCCCCGCGCGATTGTCTGCGTCGTGCATGCGACTTCTATGCAATGATTTCATGACAATTATTGTAGTATCCCGCACGACAGCAATATCTGAACTAACGTTCAGGTAGTAAGCCAGCATGCCCCGGCTGACAGCAAAGTGAGTACCCCGAGATTGTGGCAATAGTGAGCGGTTGTCACGGGTACGGCAACCAGCAGCAGCACAACCATATGGCGGGGGTGGATGTGAATCAACACCAACCATCTACCAGCCAACAACGGCATGCGCCTGTGATCTGCCGGTGAGGCAGGCAAGTGATGCCTTGTGAGGAACACACGCTTGCTTGAATGGAGCATGGGAAAGCGCCGATCATCCGTCCGTTGCTCGGCTACTAGCAGCCCTTTTCTTGACGACCTTGGGCTGCAATGCGAGCCTTCCGTCTCGCAATGCGGGCCCGTTCCGCGCTCCAGTGTTGGCATTCGAGGCGCATGCAGCATCGCAGCTCCTGTAGCTAGCGCTCGCAGCCGGAAGCACCCCGCCAGCCTGACGCCGATGCTGGCAGCACGCTCTGCATGATGCTGGTAGAGGACAGCGAGCTGTGCATGCAATGGACTTGGCGCATATGCTGCTGTGAGCATGCAAAGGGTGCCGTTTGCGCTTGTTTCAGGGCAGAGTTGTGCTGTGCCTCACACCTTGCTAGCTAGTTTTGGGTCAGTACAACCATACCGTGCAAGGCCAGGTATGCATGAGCGAGTGTGCCTTAGACTTCAAAGGCGGCTGGGACCGTGAGCGCACCGGCCGGGCAAAACAAACAACTGAATCAAAGAGGCACCGCGTCGCGCAGCTTGCAATTGCAGACACAGGCAACATGCGAGCGTGTGTAGAGTCTTCACAAAGCATGAAGCATGTGCCAGTCATGGCTGTGTGTCTTGCATCTGCTCCCTGCTTAAGGCCGGCTGATGCATGACAGTGGCTTGCCGGGCGCGGCGTGTGGGGTGCACACCTGATAGCCTGAGTGTAGGATCAAAACGGTCCGACGTTGGCAAGCGTGCGCATGAAACGTGTGCTTGTATGTGGCAAGTCTCGTGCTTGCCTCACCAGCGCTATTTACTTGTCCGGGTTCAGCATGTGGAGATCATCCCATCCAACACGTACGGTTTCTTGGACCGGCCGATTCGAGGCCATACAGTCATGGCTTACAAGTGGTGCTGACGAATGGAAAATTGGATGGCATGGTCTGCTATCACCCTCTCTCCTCGCCTCCTTGATGCGCCATCAACACACAGCACCCAATGTCGATTTATACGCTGGCACCACTGCCAGCAGTAAGTGCCCCCGCCCGCCCTCGGGACGCAACATGTAGCGGACGGGCCGCACATTTGGTCACCAGAACGCCTCCACCGCCACTCAGGAGCAGAAGAGTGCGCACAGATAGCAACAAATAGGCACTGCACCCTCTACCGGCTAGATCCTGCACTTGTGTGCTTGGCTGCGCGCGTTCGCGTGGTGGCCTCCTCCCACCTTTCACTGCTGGTCTGACCGGAGTGTGAGAGCTAGCCTAGCAACGTGACAGACGGATGGCTCAGCCGCTGAGCCAGGAGCAGCTGCGCCGCCTCAACCTATACGAGGTGCGGACACTTGCGCCCAGAGTCATTTTTGCACTGCAAGCTGCACTCTAAACATGCTCTCTGTGGCAGCGCAGCGAGCAGCGCTCCAACAACGCAGCTAGCTTGCTGGTTGTGTTGTCGGGCTGTGTGCTCATGAGGGAGAGCACACAGTGACACGCTGGTGTCATGCCAAAACGTAAACTGCAATGCATTCAGTCTCTGTTGCCTCACTGTCCACCACTGGTGCTGCAGGTGTTGCTTGAGGGGGCGCAGGCGCAGACGCCAGGCTGGCAGCAGTCACCGCAGCCGTGCCACCCTGACGAGCTGCCGTTGCCGTTGCCGCTGCCAACAGAGGAGGAGGTGATGACCTGGTGAGGCGGCGCCATGCATGTCAGCATGTGTGCGCATCGCGTGGAAGTATGGTGGACTCTGTGACATTATGGTGGTGTGTGGACGGCGACAGCGGCAGCAGCAGCAGCAGCAGCAGCAGCATGAGGCCGCTCAAATTAGAGACTTGTGAATTTCGTAGCGTGTCAGGGCACACAGCGCACCTGTACTGCCAGCACTGTGCCTGAGCCTGCTGCCTAGTACCGCCGTGCTGGGTGATGCAAACTTACAACTCGGGGATTGCAGAGCTGCTGCGGCGTGGCCTGTCTGGCTGCTTGCGGTCTGATTCGACCAACCCCCGCCGGTGTGGATCTGGATTTCTGCCATATGGAGGGTAGCAACGGGCCGCTGAGCTCAAGAGCATATGAATCATGTGTTAAGATACAATACCTGCATCATTCATACTCGCCATGCTTTGACAGGAGTGAAGAGCGCATTAGAGCGTTTTTTGAGCTAGTCACATTGCAGCAGCAGCAGCAGCAGGCGCCAGAGCGGCCGCCTACCCCACCGCAGCGCCCTCTGCACAGCCAGCACAGCGAGCACCGCCCCCTGGAGGCAAAGCCGCTGTTGCTGTCGCTGTCGAAGGCTGCAGCGGCGCCTGTGGTTCCTGCCCCACCATCACCGGAGGAGTTTAGCCGCTGGTGCCCAGGGCTGGCGCTCTCAAAGACGCATGTGCCCAATCCAAGGTGCGCTAACATTCCCTGCTGCTGCGTCTGTACGATACCAGTGATTTCGCTTCACAGGTCGGATTTACGACACTGCTTAAAGCCGTTGTCATGTGTGGCCGTAATTGCTGAAAGCCGTTGTCATGTGTGGCCGTAATTGCTTGTGCCCTCCCCTCTCCGCTCCTCGACCCTCCTATACCCCGATTGACCCTTCTCTCCCCTCCTCGATCCCTCTCTCCCCTCGACCCCTCTCTGCCCCCCTCCCTGGCCTGCCCTCCCACCCGGCAGGCTGCGTGTGTTGTGCTTCCACGCGTCAGGCACAGCAGAGGACATGTACACGTCGGAGGGGGTGGGGCAGCGCCGCGCGCCCAGCCCCCTGCTGGTAGGGCCCGCGACCTTACCCTGCGCTGTGCTGTGCTGTGCTGTGCTGTGCTGTGCTGCGCTGTGTTGTGCGGTGTACACGGTGACAAACCCCCGCTCAGCAACCCTGCCATATGTTGGGTTCCCTTGTCATCCAGCACTGCCTTGTGGTCGCTTCCCAATGGAAAGGAGTGCTGGCTGTTTGGCTAGCAAGCTCCTGATACGTCCATCTTGTGAATGACGCACCACGCGCATATGTGCACCATCGCATGCCATCTGGCTTGCTAGTGTATGCGTTGCGGTGCACCTGTGCGGCGGACACGTGCCCATATGCGTGCATGCATGCGCCCTGATGCTGCTGGTTCGCGCGCATGCACGTATGGCGTAACAGTCCTCTACTGCGCTTGTCTTACTGGCGCAACCACCGGCTGCTGCTGCTCCGCGACTGCCGCCGGCTGCTGCCGTCGCCACTGCTGCTGCTCCTGCAGGAGTGGTGCCGCGCCAACCGTGCGGAGGTGCTGGCGGTGCAGCTGCCGGGCAGGGGCAACCGCTTCCGCGAGCCCTTCCTGGCTGACCTCCAGGTACACACCTCCCTCCCTGCAGCGTACCGCACTACCACTGCCTGCCAGCCTACCTGCCGGCCTGTGTGCACCGCCAGTGCACGCTGTCAAGCGCCCCTAGCAGGCAGCACCCCTGCCGCACTAACGCGCGCACACGCCCAGTCCGTTCCGCAGCCGTAAGCACATACACCGACCAGCCACGGTGCATACGCCGTGCAGCGTGCCTGCCTGTGTGCACCTGCGGCCAGCGCTCATCATGAAGCGCCCCTGTCGCAGTGACACGCTCGCACGCTCAACCGGGTCTGCCGGATGGCACATGCATGCCCAAAGGCCGCGCTGGCACACCGTAGACGTTCGACTTCACATGTCCTGTGCTTGGTGTACTGGATGTACTGGATGTATTGAATGTGCGGCCCACCCCGACCCTGCTTCTGCCCCTCACCCCGCCAGGAGGCAGCCCGCCAGGTGGTGCGCGTGCTGGGCAGCCGCCTGGGTGACGGCACCCCCTACGTGATGGTCAGCCATAGCATGGGAGGCTGGCTGGGATACGAGGTACGGGCGCCAGCTGCAGCTGGATGTGCTGTGCGTGAGAGGCCCTCTGACCACGCCTGCTCCCTTGCATTCATTCCTTGGGGCCTATGATTGAGCAAGCAATGCCTGCGGGGCAACACCAGGTTCACCACAATACAATACACCATCACATCTGCAGGTTTAGAATTTCACAACATTTGCAATGATCCAGCCCAAACATTCATTGAGTGGCATGCGGGCGTGATGAGCACTGCTGAATGTGCACTGTTGTCAAGTGATGCAGATGCATCGCAACCAGGAAGTGCGCACCGACCCCACCACAATGAGCGAATTCACGCGTAGAGCCTGTGCTGCCGACACAGTGTTCATGCATACGCACGCATGCATGTCGGGTGCGTGCATGGCGGTTGCATGCACGCAGGTGTGTGGCCTGCTGCGTGTGCGCGGGCTGTCGCTGCCGCTGCACTGGGTGATGGGCGCGATGCCCTCCCCAGACACGCCCGAGGACCAGCGGCCCTGGACGCGCCAGGACGGCCTGGACGACGAGCAGTTCAAGGTGCGGCTGATGCTAGCTGCTGTGTGAGTCAGGCTGCTGTGCGGGCCGGTTCTGTTGCGCGGAGGGAGGGAGGGAGGGAGGGAGGGAGGGAGGGAGAGACCAGGCGTGCCCGCCAGCCTGATGCATGCATGCGTACACATGCGCGTCTGTTGAGAGCGTGCCTCTAAACCTGGTATATCGTACAAGTGTATACTAATATACTGCACACGCCTGTGCTGAGGGAAGGCAGCGTCTATGCGCCTACGCAGTCCTCATCTTGAGGGTAGTGCGGTTGGTACTTTGATAGTGCGGTTGCGTATAACATGTACATGCTTATGCATGCGTTGTGCGTGTGGTGTGCATGCAGGAGGAGTGCCGCGGCTGGGACATGCGGGAGAGCGTGTTCCGGCCCGACACCTGGCAGCTCTACCATGACCAGATGCGTGCAGACTTCCACCTCTTTGACTCATACGACTTTGCTGCCTCACACGCATGGCAGCCCCCTCCCCCTCCCCACGCCGCTGCGGGTGACGGCAGTGCGGCGGCGGCACGCACGCAGCAGGCCTCCACGCCACCAGCAGCAGGGGGTGATGGCGGCAGCGGGGGCCTTATCAGCGGGGGCCTCAGAGAGGGTGTGGCGGCCACTCATGGCAGCAGCAGCGTGGGTGCATATGAGGGTGGTGAGGGCCTTGTGCAGGCGGGCGGTGAAGTGCAGCGAGGCGGCGAGTGGGGTGGAGGGGAGCGCGGTGCGTCCCCAGCTTGCCCGCCGCCGCTACAAGTGCCTATGACAGCGCTGTGGGGCTCACGCGACAGGTGAGCGCAGAAGGACTGCCGCTAGCTGAGTGCGTCGCAACACGTGCTTCCTTCACAGCACACCGCAATCCGCAACCCTCCACACGCGCGTCACGCACGTCACGTGTTACGTGCCTGACAGGAGGATTAGGCAGGTGAGGAAAACGATGAACCGGGCCATCCCTGTCAGACAATGCCCACATATGACTGACTCACTGTGTGCCGCTTTATTGGTTATGTGCGTGCGGAGAGCAGGCGCGTCACACGGCAGCTGTTGGAGGGCTGGCACAGGGTGTTGCAGCGGCCACTGACGTGCATTCAGATTGACGGCAACCACCTGTGGCCGCTGGACAAGGACTGTAAACGGGCATGGTTACAGCAGATTGTGAGGTGCTTAGAGGATGCCACGAAAGCCAACAAATGAACGGCCTGTCGTGATGTCTGGGGGTGACCCATGACCGCAGTATATCCGAGTCAGCTTGTTGGTGTTGGCTCCTTTTAAGGCATTTTGCGACGCCCCTGCCACACTGCGCGCGCACTCACCGGCGCATAATACACCCACTCGCGTTAAACCGTGCCTGGTTGAAGCAACGGACACTGTGTCGCCTGGCTTTCTTAGCTGTGAAGGATCTTTCAACTGCCCGAAGACAAATGTGGGGCACAGCAGCGTGCTAGAAATCCCCTACCAACAACTGTTAACACGTGTTCCGTATAGCATCTAGCTGTGAAATTTCAGAGCCCTTTGCAGCACTGAACACACACAGGGTGGTACCTGACAACCGAACGCGGCAGTTGAGAGGAAACGATGGCCTTCATTATGGCTGACACGTCTTTGGCTTTCCTAGGGCTGCAGCGTTCAGACTATCTGTCCGCCTTGACAACAAGCGTGTTGGTGGGGCTGTTCGCTTGGTTGATTTACACCTACCGGCGGCATGCGCTGGGTTCGTCGCCGGCACCAGTCGGTGCTGTACCGGCGCCCTGGTTCCTGCCAGTCATAGGTCACGCCATTCCAGCAATGTGGAACCTGGATCGCCTCCTGGACTACTTCATGGCAAACACGCAGCGTGCAGGTGCGACTCAGCCCTGGTACGTCAGCGTTCCTTTCCGCCCAACCTTTGTGGGCGTTTGCCAGCCGAGGGCGGTGCAGCACATACTGAAGGACAAGCAGGAGATTTACACCAAGGGGCCTTTCTGGGAGTACAATTTCGACCCTCTCTTTGGTGAGAAAGCGCCAAGGCGCAGCAAGCAAAAACGCTTTCTGCACAGGATTATTGGGGCTAACTTGTGTACCTGTCAACTCCAGCATGGTTAACCTGTTCATGCAGCAGCAGCAGAGGGACTTGTCTGGTTCCAGCGTGCCACCTTCTGAAGGTCGTTGTGTCTGTGTCATGGTTGGGCGTAACACGGTCCTCTACAGCGTCAGTAGACTGCATACCCGTATGCGCTTGTGCAAACTCTTGCCTTGGTGCCATACTCTGCCCCTCCGTTGCACCCGGCAGGTCGTGGCATATTCAATGTGGATGGCGATGAGTGGCGGATGGCCCGCAAGACTGCGGCACGTATCTTCCACACCAAAATGTTCAGGTGCGCTTCATATGTAAGCTTGCCTGCCCTTGCAGCAGGACAGGGTGCAGGCGCTCCTACCGCTAGGGTTTGACAGGGTGCAGCTGCGTGGTTTTTGGCGCAGCAAGCACGACGTTGTTGAGTTCTAATGCACACAACGATTCATAACCTGTGCTGGTTGAAGCGGTGCATAAGTCCATGAGGCTAGGTGTGCACATGCATTTGGGGCGGTGTGCACAAAGGAACACGCACCAGTCTGGCTGGCAGGTGGACACCAACACACAGTGGAGGCTTTCAACAACCAGCAGTATGCAGAGCCCATATTGCAGATAGGCTAGCGACACGCTTTCCGGCCCAACCTGGCCTGCCTCCCACCTGTCTCGTCTGCTCTTGTGTGGACAGTCCGCTGACCTGTGCCGATGCGTTGCCCCTCGCCTGCCCTGCCCGGCTGCGCTGTGCGTGTGCGTGTGTCGGCCAGGGAGTGCTTTGGTGGTGTGTTTGCGTCCAAGACCGCGCTGCTGCTGGACCGTCTGAGGGACGCTGCGCGCAGCGGGGAGCCCATCGACATACAGAACCTGTTCTTCAGGCAAGAGCAGCGCTGCGCTCATCCTCCTCCTGCCCCTTCACGTGTGTGTCCTCAGGCTCTGTACGCGCCACACCCAACCTAGTGCATGCACACGCCTTCCGCCACCGCTGCGCTGTGGCGCTGTGGTCAGGTCGACTGCTGGTGGCAGGTGCTTGACGCTTGCTGTCAACAGCAGCGGAGGCATAACACGGCACAGCACAGCACAATACGGCAGCGCTGCATTACCATGCGGGCCTGTTTGTGTGAAAGGACAGATCAAGGGCGGCATGGCGAATGTCCATGCATGGCGAATGTGCATGCATGGCGATGTCCATGCATAACGTAGTACTATGCAAGGAAGCAGGCGTGAGGGTTAGCAGCAGCCACACGGCATCCCGACAAGATGGACGCATTATGCAACATTGGATCGGTGGCAAGCGCCCATGTGGTGCATCATGCGGCCGTGTCACGCACTCACGCATGCACATGTGCCCATCACACGCCTCAGGTTCACAATGGAGTCCTTCACCAAGATTGGTTTCGGAACCGATCTGGGCGGTCTCGACCCCCCCGCCACGTCCTGCTCCGAGACCGCTCAGCAGGCGGCGGCGCGCCTGCCGCCCTGCAGCAGCACGGCCAGCTCGTTCCGCCAGGGCGACTTCACGGCCGCGTTTGACCGTGTGCAGGCGGTGCTCAACCGGCGCTTCTTCACGCCGCTGTGGCCGCTTATTGAGCTGGTGGACGGCAGCGCCTTTACGTTTGGCCGCGACCGCCAGGTGGGCCTCCCCTGCCCCCGGCCACATACACCACACACCACCACACGCCACACATACATAATACGTACGTATAGCGCACAGCGTGTATGTCAGGGCGGATGTTTGACGCCTCTGCTGGCTCCAACCATGTTCCTTCCGCACCTGTCTATCTATCTGCTGCTCCCCAAAGCACGTGTGGCCCGACGTGTGGCTTGTCCAACTGTTTTGTACTTTTATCCAAGTTCACCTTTGCGCTCCACATCAACAGGGCGTATGGGTGTGCTAAGCGTGCAAGCAACATGCTCTGATCGTCGTGCCTGTTCCTCCTGGGTCCATAGTTCACCAGCCAACCACCTTGACTGGGGCATGACGATGCAGGGTTGCATGCTTTCCTTGCGGCTCCCCAACAACGTAGGGTTGTGGTGTGGTTGTGTGGTTGACGCAGCTGATCCGCGCCTTCAGCCAGTCGCTGATCGAGGACCGCCGCGCCAGGCTGCTGCAGGCCGCACACGCCAACCCCGCGGCGCACCAGCTGCCCGCCGGCCCCAAGCCGCCGCCCCGCATTGGTTCCGGCGCGGTCTCGGAGCACGACGTCGGCACCGAAACCGCCTCTGACGCCGGCTCTGTCAAGTCCCACCACTCCTCTGCCGCCAACTCAACCGCATCTTCGTGGGTCGCACCGCCCTCGCCCGTGCCCTCCCCGGGCCAGGCTACGGCAGCGGCGGCGGCCAAGCCGGCATCGGATGTGGGCGCGGGCGGTGCGCACTCCGCCCAGACCGCTGACCTATTGGCGCTCTTTCTGGACCTGCAGTACCAGCAGCACCTGCACCATGCGCGCAAGCAGGAGCATGACGATGGCGCTGTCGCCGCTGTACCAGCAGGTGATTTCGGCACCCGCCACGCGTCCCCTCCACCAGCCAGCCGCCACCGCGGCAGCGGCAGCGGCAGCGCGCTTCTGACACCCTCCACCAGCGTGTTTGGCGCGGCCGCAGCGGGCGCACCGGACGCTCTCGACGACGATGACGACGACCGCCGTGGTGCTTACGATGGCAACAATGCCGGAGAGCGCAGCGATGCGGACGGTGGTGGTGAGGAGGGTGAGGGCGCGTATGAGTCAGACGCTGATGCGGTCAAGGGAGGGCGGCGCGGCGGGGATGATGACGAGGACGAGGCGTGTGCAGCGGAGGGCGACGAAGCCAACCTGCTGGGCATGGGCTGCGTGTTTGCCGGCCACCGGGGCCATGCCAGCGGCAGCAGCAGCGGCAGCCCCGGCCGCAACGTCACCCCACATGAGCGTATCGCTCAGGCGGGCAACACCAAGCCGCCCCAGGCTCTGCCGGCAGCAGCGGCAGCGGCGCGTGCCGCAGGGCCTGATCTTGCGGCTGAGGCTGATGCAGTGCTTGCGCCCGGTCAGCCTCAGCAGCAGGCGGCGGCTGCAGCAGCAGCAGCAGCCCCCCCTGCGTTCCTTCTGTCCGGGGAGATCGCCGCGGCTGAGTTTGAGGACGTTCCGCTGAGTGATGAGCGGCTCATCGACCACATCCTCAACTTCCTGGTCGCCGGTGAGACCACATGCACATGCACATGCACATGCACACGCACATGCACATGCACATGCACATGCACCAACCAACCGCGCGCACCAACCGCACATGCACCGCCCGCACCAACACCCGCACCACCTGCCGCCACCTCGTGCGCCCTCTCAGTCATACCGTCATAGGCACACATGAGCTTTGGCGCTGGGTGCTGTGCACTTGTTTGCCTGTTGGCTTATTGTGTGATCTTTGGTGTGGTGCGCTGGTATGAGGGCTGGGGCGAGGTGTGTACAGCCGTACTGCAATACAGCGGAGCAGCAAGGAAATCAGCCATTTGAGTAGAGGCCAGCGCGTGGTCAGGATGCGCTTGCGCAGAGAAGACGCCTGGGCATTCGTCGATACAGAAATGCGACGTACAAGGATGAACGCCGGCGCCTTGCAGTCACGCGTATCACCGCCAATCGCGACCGCCTGCAATAAATTGCCTGCGGCTGCGTGCCTGCAGGCCGCGACACGACCGCGTGCGCCGCCACGTGGGGCGTGTACGAGCTGATGCGCCACCCCGAGGCGGAGGCGCGCCTGCTGGCGGAGGCAGAGGACGTGCTGGGCCCGCTGACACGCCCTGATGGCAGCCCCGCGCCCTACCCCTCGTATGACCAGGTGTGTTTCGAGTTATTTGGATCCCGTGGGTGCTAGAGTTGTTTAATTCCCGTCGGGCCTTGCAGTGTGTGTATGCGTGAGGATAGGAACTGCACCTGACGATGGCGAGGTGTCTGGCCAGGTGTGTGTGTGTGTTTGGGGGGGAGGGCGGAGTGGCGTGTGCGTGTGTCTGTGTACCGAAACGCGTCGACGGGGGGCAGCGGGGTTGCACATTTGCTGTGCTGACGTGACGCACTGTGTGTTGCTGGCATGAAGATGTGCGTGCAGCGGACGCCCACCCTGTGTGGTGTCAGCTTGGCAGGTTGTACATAGTGATTAGGGTTGTAAGTTTACGGTCTTACGGCCTTTTGGTGTATGTAACTACACCATTTTACGTAAATACGGTAAATAAACCTAGTGTCACGATTCCTTGAG
>BDDA01001278.1:15746-26074 GCA_001662385.1 Chlamydomonas asymmetrica | reverse complement strand
AACCCACACAAAAGTCAGGCCCGATGGCCACACAGAACCCCGGACACCCAGCAGCAACGCTGCGCCCACCAACCTGACGGCGGCAAGGGGGATGAAGACTACAATGCATGGGCCAGCGGCGCTGGGGGGGGACGAACCGAGCGGCCCCAGGACAGCAATGGGTCGGCCAGAAGCGCGGTGCGTGCGCTTCACCATCGCAGCCGTCGGTGACAAACAAGGCCCGCCCCCACCCAGTCGCGCAGACACCAAGCACCACAGGATCCCCACATTGCGCCCGTATGACTACCGTTGTACTGAAGCGTGAAATGCTGAGTCCGCTTTCGCTGGTGCGGCGTACCAAAAACAATGAACTCCGTCTTAGGCACGCTCACTTCCAGACCAAAAATCCCACAAAACATTGTGCTCGTCTGCTCGAGAGCTTGCAGCGCATGGCCTGTGCATGCTTCCAACATCGCTGACACTATCTTGATCGTTAAGTACGCGGCCAAGAGAGTACACGTGGGACAATGCCAAATGCATGAATTATATAACCTGGGCCTGTATGTGTGATAACACTGATTATATTGCTGTATCAAACACATGTACGGCAATCCACATGCCGACTGCATGCACCTGGCTGCATGTCACGCGCACCTCAAGCACCTGATGCACCCCGCGCGCGCACCGTGACGTATGACCACACGTACCTGAGTGGCTATTTGCATCATGTTGAAACCCCTCCAGGGGGGTGTGCCGGTCAGCATGTGCAGCATCGTGCAGCCAAACGCCCATATGTCGCTCTTGAACGTCAACGCGTTGTTGCCTTCCATGCCGTACTGCTCTGGGGCCCTGAAGGCAGTACAAAACATGAAGCACAGTGAGCAATGATGATTTGAACGGGTCGAGCAGGCAACCTGCCAGCGGGCAAAGCGGTTCTCAACCCTTCTCACGCATTTTTAGCATGCTTGAAAAACTGATGCACAATCCAGGCTGCGCCCAAATGTGCTCCATTATGGTTGGTGAAGTGGCATCCCACTGCATTCTGGGGGCACTCGGTAGGTCACTGAGTGCAAAAGCATGCGTGGCAAGCTCCTGGCACACGCACATATAGTTTGGCGTGCCAGTGGTGCTGGTCACCATGTGCTGTCCCACTGTGCCTGTGAAGGCGTGACTGATGCCAAAATCGGCGAGGAATGGTTTGCCCGCGTCGTCCATGAGGATGTTGTCAGGCTTGAGGTCCGCCACCACGACACCTGCTGCGTGCAGGTCCGCCAAGCCGCGCAGTACGTCCAGCGCAACAAGCAGGCTTGCCCCCAAGTCTATCTTCCCGCCTGCAGGCAACCGGTTCCAAGAGGGAGGTCCCCGGAGCGGTTTGAGCATGGCACGTAGGACAGTTCAACCCAAACGCTAACAGGAGGGCCTCCTGTGCAGAGTGCATGGGCAGCTGGGCAGTTGGGCACACCAGAGCCCCTGTGTTTCATGGCGAGAAGGTGCCCAATCAATGTTGCCAGAATCAGTATTGCCACTGGAGAAGGTAGGGAGAATTTGGGGCAGAATAATTGGGGAGGTGGCCTGACTGCTGCTCAGACCGTAGGCACCTTGCGCAGCGCTGCGCAAGCAAGGCGGCAGGCGAACCTACCCGCAGCGCAGGCAGGGACGCCAACGCCAGAAAGCGTGCAGTTCCCAAAGCGGTGCGTCACAGAGCACAGATATCACTCGCCTGGCTGTTTCTCAATGTGCTTCGCGAGGCTGCCCGTGTACTCCTTCGTTGCAATTGCCAGCTTTTCATCCTTGATGGTAAGGCCCAGCACCTGGCTGACGTGTGGGGACTTGTGTGAAGCATGCAACAGGACCATCACCTCGCGCTGCAGGCTCTCCTGCACCTGCTTTGGGCCAGTCAAGGGCAGCAGCTTGACGGCCACCTGCAAGCACATACACAAGCAAGTACACGGGCGAGTATGCGGATTGTGCGCGGAATCGTGTTGGATAGCATACAGGTATTCCCACACGAATGCAGACGTGTCAGTGTTGCATAGTTTAATTACACTACACTACTGCTGCGGCTGGCCTTGTTCGGGCGGGGCTGTGCCTGGTTTCATCCGGGCTTGCCCAGCACGCAGACTACATATGCCCGCGCACGCCATGTTATTTGACGAGACTCTTATTGTGAGTTCAGGACAACGTGCACATCTCAGCGTTGCAGCCTGGAACCCAGAGAGCAAAGTGCACAAGTTGCAACGAAATGGCCACGCGCGCGCCGCCGCTACGTACAGCAAGCACTTGCTTGTGACAGTTGTTCATAACAACTCCATCCTCCCCTCACCTGGTGCCCACGGAAAACGCCACGCCAGACCTCACCACAAGCACCGGCTCCTAGCTTGTAAGTACTAATTTCAAGATCTGAAGGGTCAATCGCCAGAGCGCCAAGGTCTAAGCCCTTGAGCAGGGCGTGAACAGGCGTGTGGAACGCTGCGACTTGCTGTGCGACCAGGTAGTTTCTCATCAGCTGAGACTTGTCTCCAACCTCGCTGCGATCCAGTGGACAGGTGGTGAGGCGCGCATCGGAGGCGCAGTGCAGGCAAATCGTGTGCCCACAGCGCGGCAGGATCGTCGGTGCCCTCAAGTCTGCGCTGAACGGTTCACTACAGACGAGGCACTCAAAGGCTGACATGGTTGGTCTGCAAGACCACCAGGAGGATGGAGAAGAAGGGCTGGAAACTGTCAATGGCCTGAGGGTCGTCGGAACTTGATGTATGTACAGTGCATGGTTAGATAGGTTCTGACACAGGTGCGGTTGTGTCAAGCCCACGCAGTGTGACACAAGCTGGTAATGTATACAGGATTTGCGTGGCAGAGGTTTGTTTTGAGGGGTCCTGGAAAAGGGTGCTCACATGCAAGGGAAAACCGACAGGTGCCGCGCGCTGGGTTGGCCTGGGCTGGCCTGGGAGTGGCCTGGGCACCACTCTAACCATTCCACTCGGAGCTAGCTAGCTAAATTTCGTACCACACTAAATGTCACAGGGGCTTGCACAGCTGGTCTACCCTGGACTGGCTAGAGCCTGAACACCAGCACGCCGCCCCGCCCGCCCTGCCCATGCCCTACCGATTTGCCACGCACCATGCACAAAACCACAAGCTCTTGACGCTTACATACAGCTGAGCCGGGATAATGCATTAGCTGTCCCGGTTCCCGGCTGTTGCCTGGGGGCCCTGAAGTTGCGGGGCTGAAGGGAGGCATGCTGACTGTGTCCATCCGCCGCCCGCCCGCGCACTGTCGCACACTCGCAACACATCCTGGATGCTATGAAAGATGTCGGTGGCAAGCAGTGACCATTTGCATGATGATGGAGTTCATGATGATGAAGACCATGGCATGTCATGAATTGAACCGCCAGGGATTCCTGCACCGTGTGGTGCAAGAGGGTGGCAACCAAACTGGCAACCACCAACGGCAGGGAGGGGGGAGGGGGGGAGGGGGAGGTAGGTATGGTACCATACATCCCCGTAGGTGGTACAATGTGGGGGGGCATGTGAGTGCTCCGGGTCTTCTGCGTGCTCAGCTCCAGGTGCGGGCGGGCGGGCGGGCGGCGCCCCCGCCAGGCTATCAGTGCGGACGCAGATGGTGCTGCCCCGGCTGCTAGCTGCCCAGCGCATGCAGTTGCGGCAGGGGCGGTGGCTTTAAGGGCCGTCGTCTAAGCCGTGCTGGGGCAAGCAGTGCAGCACCATCCACCTCAACCGCCGCCGCCGCCGCCGCCGCTGCTGGCGTTGCGTTTTCATCAGGATTCAGGAACCATCAACACAGGGACCAAACATCATGCCAGCATCCACTTCATCCATTCATCGTGCAACGCGCAAGTGCCTGCTGTGCATGACGGCGGAGGAATGTCAGTGCTACTTGGGCCGATACACATGCGTGGCACGCGGAGGTGATGCATGCGTGCGCGAACGCCAGCAGGGTGCTCGGCGCGCCACACCAGTTCGAGTTGCATTACAGGACATGGCGGACAGCCTGACTACCCCAATTGAATGGTGGAGATGCGTGCACTATCAGCCACTTCACTGGTCATCGACAGCATGTTTAGCACAGCTGGTCAGCGACGACACCATAACGGCACCATCGCAACCGCAATTTCATCCTGCACTACATATATCCAGCAAAGACCACTCCTCTGGCTGCACAGCCGTCGAAAGACTGCCGCTGATGCTGCAATCATTGCAGTCACGCGGTCTGGCACTTCAGCTGCAAGTCATGCCCTCTGCACCACCGCATGCCAGCAGCTGTATGGAACGCACGGCAGCCCGCAGCATGCAGTACAACGATTGTTATGCGTTACTAGCTCTACTTGGACACAGTAATGGCAGTGTAATCGGCGGGGCGCATGGGTGCATTGTAGCGGTGATGCGGTGATGCTTGCTCACGTGGTGAAAGCGCTGGCCGCTTTGCTGATATGAGCAGCAAACGCGTTGCTGCCGCGAGCTGATGGGGTCCTGAACAGATAGACCCACGGGGTGCGAGCGGCATTCAGGGACCGTTGACGTGGCGCAGTTTGTGTGGATGGGAACGTTATACATAGCTGGTTGCTTGCGGCGCGTCAGGCGCGTGCATGGGCGCTGAGCCCACCCAGGGCGCACACACGCTTCAGCAGCATGGTCGAGTCACGGACACGCTGCAGAAACGCTGATAAAGAGTGTCATGCTGCATGACGCTCTTCTGTTGGAACACGCCACGCTCCTGCCCGGATGTCATGTCAAGAGACCAATCCGGCACCCTTGCTTGCCACGGCTGTACCGTTTGTACTGCGTGTGCATGAGTCACTTCATCACATGCGTCAGCCCTTACCTTATCGATGAGTGTGAGGGCGCTATGGACAACACAGCAGCTAGCAACAGCGCTGCCCATCAGTGTATATCTTCTGGTCTACACCCGGCCATGCTCAATCAGCAAATCAGGTTGCTTGCTGCGGGACCTGATTTGACCCATCCTATCCCCATATGTTGCCCTGCGGTGCACCATACGCATGCGAGCCCTACATCTGGCTAGCTCTGACCTATCCCTCCCGTGCATGGGGCTAGGTCTAGGTGCCAACCGGATGCATGCGCTGCTGCAGCTATGCCAATGGGCTGCTGATATCGCCGCTGTGATTTTTGTTGCATGTGCTCACTCTCGGCCAGCCAGAGGCCCAAGGCCGCCCTCGAGAGGGGTTCAGAGAAGCCACGCTTGCATGCGAGAGATGGGAGGAAGCGGGCGGGGTGGATGGCAGGCGGAATCAGGATGAGGCTGTAGTTGCGCATGCAGCATAAGAAGTGGACCTCCCGGCGGTGGCATGCAGCCGCTGTTAATGTGGGCCCGGGGTCAGACCCCGCCACAGGCGCTGCACACCTGGCAGCACGTAGCTCGCGTGGCCTCCACTACCTCCACTACAGCCCATGGATGGAGGTGTGCGCATACACCAGCAGGGGGCGTCCGTGGGGCAATGCAATATCAGTCCCTGTGAGGTGTGTGGTTCATTGGTTATGCATGAGGCACTGCAGGCGGCCGACCTCAGCGGCATTAGCGGCATTTCCCATTGATGAGTGGCGTCGGTGGTGCATGGATGTGCGTGGTGGCGGTTGTGTCCCGCATGCATGCGGTACCGTACAGCCGGCAGCTCTGCATGCTGCTGCAGCAGGCCGATCAGCGCCAGCAGGGGCTGGCCGGCGGCAAGGGCAGTGCAGTGCCAACGGCAGCAGCAGCAGCCAGGCAGCGGCCTGTGTGGTGAGCCGCCTGCAAGCTCTGTGGGAGCCTGTGCAACAGGGCAGGTGCCCCTCGTGCAGGCATGAGAATGGCCATGGGTTGTCCGTGCAACAACAGTAGCATACAGCTGCGCCCCCATGGAAATGCAAACGCACACATCATGTGCAGTAATACATTATCGGTAACAACAAGTACTCGCACACGAGCTAGGGGTTCGCACTATTCGCGCGTCAGTATTGAAGTACCGGTAGTCACTGTTATGCGGCACCGCATGCAGGGTAGTAATGCGCTTCCCAGCTCCGACGGAGGCCTGTTGTCAGAACCAGAGGAGCTCCAGAGCCGTGCGTTCATTGACACCAGCATGCAGGTGTTGATGCAGGTGGTATCTAACGATCGACGAGGCGCACCGCGCACCGACGAAGCGCCGACCAATTCTCACATTGGCGCATGCGCACGGCGCCTTATCGGCACCCGCATGTATGGCCGTCTGCTGTTGTGCATGGGCATGAAGGAGGCGGCAGCGTGTCTTACCTTGCCACCTGCTGGCCACGGTGGTTCAAAATACGCAGGCAGCACGCGCAGCATCGACGCCAGCGTACGTACCTCACGCTGCTGATGGCAGTGGTTGTGGTGGTGATGGCACCGACAAGGACCACGGCGTAAGCATGCAATCAAGTGAGGCAACATCGGTAGCGTATGAAGGGGTATGAAGGGGTAAGGGCGCGAGGGTATGAAGGGGTATGAAGGGGTAAGGGCGCGAGGGTATGAAGGGGTATGAAGGGGTAAGGGAGCGAGGGTATGAAGGGGTACGAAGGGGTAAGGGAGCGAGGGTATGAAGGGGTATGAAGGGGTATGAAGGAGTATGAAGGGGTAAGGGCGCGAGGGTGGCTGCGGCGGCAAGGGGCGACAATCGGCCTACCTACCCCTGCTGAGCCACGTACGCACGCATGGATGCATGCGTGTGGTTAGGGCCTGGTGCTGCCGGGGGTGCAGCAGACAGCGCTGCAGGCGGGGCCCCACTGAAGCGGGCAAGGCGCTGGCTGCGCTTGGCAAGGAGCGGCGGGCTGCGAAGCAACCCCCACTACCCCCACCGAAGGTGGCCGCCACCCGTTCGCACCACATGGTGCGGGCACGGCACGTCTCCCCCAAAAGCACCCTGGCAACGGGGTGTATCATTCATTCATTCAATCAGGACTCCCAACGCGCTCGAAGGACAGTACTGCGTGTGTGTTGCGAATGGCTGAGGCCTTGTAGGCCTTGTATATATGTGTCACCTGCGAATCAGCTGCCTGTGAGCTGCTTGCTGCCTACCAATAAGGTATTTGCATGCAGTAGTCACTTCCCACTCCGTGGTCGCCGTTGCGCTTCCGGCTCTTGTGCAAGGACCAAATGACTGCGGTTCCGGAGCTGCCTGTATGGTTTGGAACTGCTGTGCTCCGAAGCTTGCTTGCAAGGCAGGTGGAGCAGGTGTTTCTGCATGGTCAGGCCTGGATGGCCAGGCCCTTAACTGCAAGTGCGTGAAGGTGAACTCAACCCGCTGGATGAGCTGGGGAAGCATGTACTGCTCTGTACCGCCTGGAGTCGGTTGACACTTTCTCGTTTGTGTTGCACGTTTGGGACGCACGTGGGCGGTACACGTGACGTTTCCCTGCTCTCTGTTGACCCGCGCCTCTGTTGATTGGTTGCTGTGTGCGCATCCCTTCCGTGGTTTTACTTTTGGGCGCCTGTAGTTTTCCGGAAGACTCTGTTTGCGCCGTGTGCCCTACGTAGCCACTTCGCGTTGCTTACTTTACTCGAGTCCATTTATTTGTACACTGCGTGCATACAACTTCTGGTCTTGGTGCCTGCAGCAGAGCATTAGTAACAATGAGCCTGGCCAGCGGGGGAGCGACAGACTTCGGCCTCGCACCGCGCTGTCCTGACAGCAAACTTTACTGCATCGGGCGGCAAAGTATGGAACGGTCTGAAGCGACTGCATTGCGGCTTGCAGCGTGCAAGGTGTTCAGGCCTTATGCCGCTGCACAATCGCCAAAATGAACACCTGCTCACTCGACCTGCACCACATATGCAAAAGCTTGCCCAGTGGACCCTAATGAGTCACTGCTGTGGTGTGTGCGGCTCGCTTGCTGCTTACATCAGGCCAGCAGCTGCGCAACGACATAGCTATGCACGCTGGTCTGCGGCAAGCTGGATGGTCACTCGGCTCCTGTACTTGTTTGCCTAAAATAAATTGTTGCAAGGAGTTGTGTGTGGAACTCGGCTGGCAGGCCCTGGCTGTTAAGTGTGTGACTGCTTCTGCCACAGCCGAGGTTGCCGGGGAAAGCAACTGGTCCAGAGGGTTCCCTCGAGAATCACAGCCTGGCCATTGTAATACAAACCCTCATGCTGGGGCCATGAAGCTGGCATAGCTGCCGGAGTGGCAAGCTCGAGCCATTTCCACCGGCTTCCACCGATGACCGTGACAACATCACGACCTCACCTGCATAATGCACGTCCAGGTGCCCCACTCCGTGAATATAGGGTCCTCAGACACACACTACCTGGCACAACACATATACTTTTTACCACTTCCAACCAATATCAACCTTGAGCTCTTCCTCCTTCGCTTTTGCATAACCACAGTCCGTCACAGCTCCCTATCACAGAATGGGCGGTGATAACCTAATTCACGTCACCAACGACGCGCAGTGGGATGATGAGCTTGCAGCTGCCGGCGATAAGGCGGTCAGTCTTTGCGGCGTTCGTGAACGCTTTACAATCTTGTGCAATATTCCAAACGTGGGGTCACGTAGGTGCCTGCTGCCAATTTCGTTGAGTGCAGGTGGTCGTTGACTTCTACGCTCAGTGGTGCGGGCCATGCAAAATGATCGCGCCTTTCTACGAGAAGCTGGCGGAGCAGCACCCCACGGTCGTCTTCTTGAAAGTGGATGTTGACGTCGTTCAGGTATGGAAGCCAGTCTCAAGTTGCCTGCATCTCCAGCCCAGAGCAGCTGGACTGGCAATTTGTGCCTGAGGTGTTGACACCGACTCAGTGAACTATGTGGTCAATCTCTTGCTTTGCGCAGGCGACCGCAGAGAAGCTCGGTGTGTCGGCCATGCCGACCTTCCACGTGTACAAGAACAAGGTCAAGGTGGCTGAGCTTATCGGAGCCTCTAAGGAGAAGTTGGAGGCCCTGGTCAAGCAGTATGCTTAGGCTCACGGCTTGTCCCTGTTGGGGCACCCACTCCGTATGTACAACCAAAACTCGTTGCGTGCTGCCAGATCGAACGAGCCCCTGCGCTCAAGATCTGGGTTGCTCTCTGTTGCTCTGTGTTGCCTGTCGTGGGCCAAGCGTAGTGGGCCCTGTTCCTGAGCAGAGCGAGCCTGGGCGCCCTTTTGGGCTGCCAAGGCTCCAAGCCCGCAGCAGGCGCCGCTTACGGCATCCCTGAACCTAGCACCCTGGGTGGCCGAAACCAGTGGTACGCAAGCACGCAAAGCAGCTTCCGCCAATTGCGTCTATGTCTTCACGTTGTTACCATCCCCGTTGCTTTGCCATCTCAAGTGCTATGCATTCTCTGCACTCGCCGTTTGCTGTGCATCTGAGGGACGATCGTTGATTGCGTGCTGTTCTGAACCCGAAGTGCTCGTGTCAGAACCAGATGTAACGACGGACTTGCACCGGACCCTTGATTTCGTGGCTGTTGATTGTTGCTCGTTCAAGCTCTTGCAGCTGCGGTGTCACGTGGTGAGGCAGTGGTGCAACATGCAATACCTGCACAACCATCACGAGCACATGTCACTCTGCTGCTGTGTACTGTAGTGCTGCAGTTGAGCAGGCGTGGCGCCTTGGAGACTGATTCATCAGGCAGGCGGCACAGCCATGTGCTTGTGCCTCCGCTGCACACTGTTGTGTGGCCCGAATGACCTGCGGCAGTGAAACCCCAAACATCCAACGCAACAGCTGGCGTCACAAGGTAAAATGTGCCGTCCATCCACCTCACCAATTGAGGGGGTATCGCATGTCCAGCATGGTGCAGGCCAGCAGTTCGCATGCATACTTGGCTCAGCATGCGAGACTCCACTCCTTGTCTTGCTCAGATTGTGCGCTCTGTGTAGCCACTTCACTTAACTAGCTGCGTGTGTCTGTGTGCCAGCTGTGCATCCCCCTCCCCCCCTCCCCCGCCCCCCACAAATGCGCCGCCGGACCAGCACAGACTTGCGCACACCTCCACTGACAGACCGCACTTGAATGCTTGATGCAGTCACCCTTTTGAGACACTCACACTGTTGTTCGTTTCGCTGCAGCAAGATCAGCCCAGCACCTCGTGCTCGTCATCGTCAGCAGATGCGGTCTCTATCCTTCCGCATATGCATGCTGTACACCAGCGAAATAGCACTACATGGCTCCATGGGAGCCTCGTCCTGACACACGCACAGGCGTTGCTTGCTTTGCTGGGCCTGCCATGTCGGCAGCAGTAGCGGTGAGGAGAGCCATGTGCGGGGGCGTCAACACTTTTGCATGAACTGGCACCTGGGGGTGGGGGGGTGGGGGCGGGCACTTGCTGCTGCTGCTACCCTGTTCTGCGTTGTGCTGTGAGTGCTAGGTGGAGTGGATGATTGCTGCACTGCGTGCTG
>BDDA01001278.1:1381-14781 GCA_001662385.1 Chlamydomonas asymmetrica | reverse complement strand
GGACTGTGGCATGAGGATTTTTTTTTTTTTTTCTTGGTGAGGATGCTTGGGGGGGGGGCCTGTGCTGGGGAGGGAGGGGAGGGTACTGCTGCACACTGTATGTGAGTGCATAGCGTGTGGCGCCGACCAGCATCTCAGCTGGCTACGCTGCAAGGGAGGAGCACGATTCTGACGTGATGCGTTTGGCAGCGCTGTGTTCTTAGGGGCCATGCAGTACAGTTGCTTTGCCAGCCGATCTTTGCATAGTCAATAGGGCATGAAGTGAAAAGTTCATTTTAGGAGCTGAACAGTCAGGTTGTGGTACATGCAGTGGCAGTGTGCTGCGCGTGCATGGCTGTTGTAGCTACGGTATGTATGCTGACGGAGGCCACAGCTGGCTGGCCGCGTGGAATGATGCGGTCTGCGGCACAGCGCACACCACACACCGTACATGATATCCATGAATGGTCTGATCGGCCAAGCGGATGTGAAGTCAATTAATCAGTACCTGATATACATATCGTGTGTGCAGAACCACGCAGCACCCCACAGGTGCATGTAAAAGGCATGGCAGGCAGCCTTGCTGGCCCAGGGGTGGCCATTATCAGATGCGATGATGCAAGGAAACGCACAGCAGTGCGGCGCATGCGTTCATGCACAAACTTTCCCTTGCGAGTTGCGGTGAATGCATGCAGATGCCCCACTGCACGGCATTCCATGCACCCAGCACACGTCGGCAATACGGCAACGCAGAAGCTACGACAGCCATGCATGTGCCATAGAAAAACAGCAGGCGAGCAAACAAAGCCATGTGGTGATGCCAGGAGTGCAGCCCAAGGCGCATGCAGCAGTAAAGGCTGGATACGGGAGTGGCACTATCAAAGCACTCACAGGAATGGTGATTCAGAAGATGGTGCACGCACAGCATGGTGGCGAAAGCAAGCAGGCATAGCGGCTGTCTGGAAGGGCGCTGGCGCGCTGCGGTGTGCACTTGCAGCCTGCAGCAATACTGCACCCCACACCTACACGGCTGGCAATCGGCATGGGGGCACAGCGGCACAGCAGCAGCGGGCGAGCAGGCTGCTACCGATGATGGTTCTGTTGAGGGGCAGGCATGTAGCGTTGGATGGGTGGCAAGCTAGCGAAGCGAATACCAGAGCAGAGAGCATAGGCAAGCATGGCGGCGTACGGTATGCAGTCCCATCCACACACACACGCTCATGCGGTGTAACAACGCACCTGAAATGAAACACCCAGCAGCACTGTACCGGCATACAGCACGTCTCGCATTTGCCCATACAGGCCAACGGATACACGCGGGCAGCGTAGCAGCCCGGTAGCAGCCAGTGGGTGGGTGGGTGTCAGAAAGAGGCGCCTATGTAGCCACGCAGTATGATTCCCGTGGGGCCGTGCAGTGTGCAGCGTGAGTGGCGGGGAGGGGCGCACGGCCTCGCCTACTGCTGCAATCCGCTGTGCCCTCCATAATCTGAACCACGGCATCGTGGAAGTCGGAGCTGGCAAGCACGTCCTGTCCAAGAGATATCATGGCCAAGACACTAACACGTATTTTGTGTTGAGGTGCAGCAGCAGCGTAGGGGTAGTGTTATCTTTGCGGACCCCGAGTGCACGTCAAGGTGCGTGAGTAGGGTGCGTGGGTGCGTGTCTTCGAGCCCAAGGTGTCAGAACAAGTGGTCTGGCTATTGTATAGCCTTTGAATGTTAAGAAGCGGCATGCTGTGCAATAGGGATGCTGGCTGGGAAGGGTTTGACTGCATGGCATCACATCCTACCTGGGTCTCAAATTTCTAAGTCAACCACATCCCCTTGGGCACTATTTCAGGTTCCTTGCCATACTCTTTACCTATTGACAGCTTATGGAAGCCACGTTGGAGGCTTTTACCCTTGCAGATGACCGCACCTTGCGGCGCACGCGCCTGCGCTGCGTGCCACCGTATGTTTTTGGCCGCGCTTAGGAAGAACGTTCCAAGCACCTTTAGAAGACAACTGAGCAGCTGTATTAGCACGGACACAAACACCAACCAGCCACCCTTGGCAGCAGGAACAAGAACAGTTTTGGACTGGCACGCTAGCCCAGCCAACGATTGACCGCCTTTGACTGTCTGATCGGGCTCTTCCAAGTCGCACTGCCCACAGTAAAGTTGCACACAACAGTGCAGCTTGCCACGCTGAGCAGCCCTATCCTGTGTGTGCTGCTGCATTTGTCGTAGCGGCGTAGTCAACTTCAGGCTGCGCCCACAACTTCGGTCAACACGGTGTTTTAAGCAGCAAGCAGTGGTAGTTTGGCTGGCCCCAGTGCTGAGGACCACTCTCAGCAAACCACCAGCTGCAGTGAAGCACGCTTGTGCAGGACTTTTGCTGTGTCACGATGTCACGGTTGGTCTCAAAACGCAAACACACTGGCACGTAGTAGGAGTATCCCACAGCATAGCGCTTCAAGAGGGCGTATGAAGCAGAACGTTTTGGGTACCAAGGCCAGGTCTGGCCGTTAAGCCAGGGCCAGACCTTGCCAGTCGATGATGGTGCATGCCGCCAACGGCCACACACACTGGCTGCCCCCGTGCACCTTCACAACGGCCAGAAGCCTAAGACACGTGCGACAGGCGCAAACTTATGGCCCTGGCACTGTGTCTGGTATCCGCAACTGACGCAACTTGTTGGTATTTTGTCACACGCTTGTGCGTGCGAACCCCAACATGCATACGCAGGATGGCGCGTGCGCAGACTGGTCTTATACCTTGTACTTGCGTTCTTAAACAGCTATGACAGGGTCATGGGGTGGTGGGATGGGGTGGGGGTGGTGGACTTAGAATTTTGAGACCTAGGTAGGTTCTGATGGTACGTAGTCGCGTCCGGCTGGGAATATAGACGCCTCCCACCAGCTCCCTGCTCGTCCCGTCCCGAGCGTCCCAGGGCACCCTGGCTCCTCGAGCGCTGTGGTGCCATCGATTTTGACCCCAGTATTGCAGCAGAGCGAACGTGGGGCCGGCGACATCCCCACGCCCTGTTGAGCCCGCTCATTGGCGGTTTTCGCTGAGTCGTATGTTCCTCAGGACCCCCGCGCGTTTCCAGACCTAGCGAGGCAATGTAGCGCTCTTACTGGAGGTTCAGTGCAAGCGTAGCCACTGCATGTATTGTTGTTCAAGTGCGCGTTCCCCGCTGTCTTAACTGATTGTCACACTTTATGTTTAACTGAAGGGACAAGGCTTGGTCGGGGCACCAAGAGGTTCAGGGCTCAGGCTGTGAAGAAGTTGTTAAACCCACTTTCAAGCTGCTAACATGCTGCCCAAGGATGAGGGAATGCAGGCGCTCATGCTCCTCGGCGGCGGGCGCTGCACGCGCCGAGTGCGCAGGAAAGGTTCCCGCCCGACGCACAACAGCATACAGCACTGGAGTTTCAGTTTGTGTGCATACCTGTAGGACACATGCCTGCGCCCTTTTCTGCTTTTGGTCTGCCCCTGGCTGGCTCAGACCTATGATCGTCCGAGACCATTGGGAACCGGTTTCTGCGTTGAAGCCAAGTCCCTGACAAAATACCTGAACTGTTCAGGCACAAAGTTTCGTATGGCTGTTTTGTCGTCCTTCTAGTGAGCCGGCTGTGCGATCATATTGCTCGACCCTGCCGTCGCGCCACAACTTCACGTTGCTGATTGCGCGTGCAACCCTTTCTACAGCGCCCCTGAGCCCCATCTACCACTGGCCCTGGACAGGTTCCAAAGCTAGCCCAAATGTTCAAATTTTGCTGGACGGTCGCGTGATGACACCAACACGATGTGCTGGTGTACTGGTGACGGTCAATAGCGCATGCGTGTCAGAGGCAGACATGCTTGAAGGTTACCTGATGATAGGGAAAGCAGGGAGCCTAACCATATCGATAACAGGCGCCGACGGGTGCCCCTCGGCCGTCGCTTCCACGCACATTGGATGCTGCGCTGACAGGGCAAGTGCACAGGCAAGTTTCTAATTCGTACCCAACGGCACATACTGGAGGTCATATTTCGCATGCACACTCATGGTGCACGTGGATGCGTTGCTATCCAGCCTCGGGCATCTCTCTGCCATGCAACAACACGATTGTCAACACCCACTCGTTACGGGGTCCATTCCGCCTTCGAGCCACGTGTACAACACCGACTTTCATGTCACTCCTGAGCATAGCACCTGGGTTGTTCAGGTTCCCTGCCAGCATCCCAACGTGCGCCTGACATCATGGACCTGCTCGACTCGGCTGCTGCGTGTGCGCCACTGTTGAGTTGCTGATTGCGCATTCAGTCACCCCTCTCACCACCACCCCCTCGCCCCACTTCCCCTTGGTCCAGGACGTGTTCCAAACCTGCTCCGTATATGCCCAGCAGGGCGACCATCGAATGGGTGGATGGTTGAACAGCAGCACCGATGGTAACGTCACACAGTATAGTGCATGCTTATGTGTTGCTGTCCGTCAAAGCGCATGCGTGCCAACAGGTCAGATTTTGCAACCCGGCGCCGTTCTTCGCAGTCTTTACCACTCTTGATGCGCACCTACACTACTATGGCTCAGCCCTGGCCTTCCACTGCTGCAAATCTTTTGGAAAGGAATCTTTCGGAAAGGAATCTTTTGGAAAGGAACCTTTCGGACCTGTTGCTCTGGCGGCGTATGATGAAATGATTAAGGAGCCACTCGCTGCTGGTCCAAGTAGGCTAATCAGCTAGCGCGATATCCGCATGCATCACTGTCAACATGTGCCAGCACAGTATACCGTGCGACTGCCGCAGTACGGTTTCATTCAGTTCCACCCATGTCGCGCGCTCCCTTACCCCTTAGCTTTACCCCTGGGGAGCGCGGCGGGGGGGCGCCCGCCGGAGACACACACACACACAAAACACGGCACGGCCCCACAGAAAGCACACTGCAGGGCCCCACGGGAACCAAACACTTAAAACACACACACAAAACCTGTGGATGGGGCGAGCACGTTGTCCTGCGATTCGGGCCTGCTGAGTGCTGACCTCTGGCCCCATGCTTGATGTGAATGCCATGTGTGCCTGCCCTCAGTTGCTGTAATGCATGTTGTGGCATGAGGATGCTTCATGGTGTTGAATGCTACTACATCCTAAGCGCTGTGTGCAATTTGATTGACTCGCGAGGGCGCGCCATGGGACGAGGATGCTGACGCACCGGGGTGGAGGGGAATGCTGTACTCTGCATGCATGCTATGGCTACTGTGCCATGAGGATGCTGTGTGGGGTGGCTGGCGTGCAATACGTACTGCTGCACACTGCATGGAGGTGACGATGCTGACGCGCAGCGCCGGAGCGGGGGCACTCAGCACGCAGGGAGCGAAGTAGGTGCGCGACTGTGAGTGAAGGAAAACGCGGTTATAAGCGTTTGTGTCCAGCAGGGCCACGCAAAGTCGATGTGCCAGCAGGCCATCGTTGCGTAGCCGATGTATGGTGCAAAGAGTCAGCAATTCAATTGCGAGCAAACAGGCAGGCTGTTGTACATGCATTGCATTACGCACAGCACGTGCATGATGGTACATACTAATGAATACCGCTCGCTCCTACATGGCTGTCACATGCAAAGAAACAACTGTGTCAGGTTCAAGAACATGCTTCATCATGCGGTGCATTGGTATGTCAGTAGCTTGGCTGTTTGGATGCACACAGGTCAGGCCCCACGCAAAGCACTGCATGGCCCCAAGGGAACCAAATAACTCTAAACACACAGGTCAGCCTGCTGGCAAGGAGGCACACGTGGAGCGCCAGAGCAGCAGGTGCTGATTATCTTGTTGGACAAGGCAGGTGAGCAAATGCAAGACGGTAATGCTGCGAGGTGCAGGCGGACGCGCATGTTGCAGTGATGCAGAGGAGGAGTGGTAAGAGTAGCTGGCTGGGTCCGTTCATGGTTCATGCAGTGCACAGTGCGCAGCGGCCCTGCATGCACCCCACACTGGTGGTTGGTGGTCATCAGCATGCGAATGCTGCAGCACACGCGCCACTAGCTATCAGGCCAGCTATCAGGCAGGCTCTGATATCACTATTGATAGCGCTGCTGACGGTGCTGTTGATCAGCTGCTGAGGGGCGGGCATATGCTGTGCTCGCTCGTATTCATCAGCTCACAAACTCATGCGCCGCAAAATAAAACCACCCATGCCACCTAGACAAAAACACCAAGCATGCTAAACACTGCTCGGCCATGTATATCACACAGTGTCATGCAGCTACCCAGTACCCATGCGTGCATGCATATCAGCGCAGCTAGCCAGGACGCGCTGATGTACATACCGGTCAGTATACTTGTGCGTGAGTGGCAGGGAGGAGCGGGTGGGCTCACATGCTGCTGCATGCGGCCATATATGAGTGGACGGGGCATACAAGGGCTGTTGGGACGACAAGGAAGGATCTGCACTGGTGCCAAGGAAATAACAGCGTTAGACTGTCCAGCAATCAGGGTCGCAACCCGTGCCTGGCTGAACACCAGCAAGACGCGTACACATGCAGCAAACAATATTGAACGGATGAGCATCGCAGACAGATGCAGCCACTCAACGCGGCTGCATGCGGCACGTGCACGACGGACAACCAGGCGTGCAACACCGGCACAACAATGCTGGGGATTCATGGGTTATAGCCTTATAGGGTCTTGTGTGCTTGTTTGCTTGGCCCAGGCAGGCGACGCGCGGCGCCAATACACGCGTACATGTGTGTGTGCATTGCCCAGAGGCATGGTCTTGCGCAGCCTCCAAGCTGGCCAGCAAGGCACGTGCATTTACCGTTACCAGATACGCTAACAGCGATGTGTAAGAGGTACAAGCCAAGTAAGGATCGTTGTGCATGCACAGTACATCAGTGCAAAGTACAAAGTACACAGCAGTACATCAGTACACAGTACACAGCCTACAGTAGGCAAGCAGCGCAAGCACACAGACCGAGTAGGCTGCATCGCCCCATGTTCCTGTGCTGCAAAGTGCAACCAGACTTGCCAGCAGGATAATCATGATTCATGACGTAAGATAGAGGGCGCTCGTCACGGCTGTGCGTGCAAAGCCATGGAGATGCAGCGCCTATGGTGGCACAGTTGCAGCGTTGATTGCATCGCCGAGGGTCGATCCAGGCCAGGTGGCTCCCGGACATCTTCGGAAACAACGAAAGTAAGCATGTATGTACCAGTTAGCTGTCGTGCCAAGCCACACCAGTGGAGCGCGCCTTGCTTGCAGGCAAAGGCGGGCGGCGGGGCGGGGACGCACAAACGCTGCACACCACGTGTGAAGGTACTGGTACATACACCACGCATTGCTGCAACCACACCATCTTAGCTGACCCCGCCGCAAGAGTCAGCGCACCCAGGCAACAACGGTAACATGGCGACGGATCGGAGCACGTGTAAGCATTCGTGCGAGGAATGAGACATGCACGCATGCGGCGTTGCGCGCACACAGCGAATCAACGCAGGCGGCTGCGGCGCGTACCGCAGCACTACACAAGCGTGTAGGGCAGCATTCATACCAGCTCGGACGAAGCCGCCTGCCAACATGTGTTGCCATAAGCACACTGCATGGCAATCAATGAATAGCACCTGCCGTGCAGGGAGGCACAGGGGCGCATGCGGCTAGGTGGGATGTGTCAGCTGCACGCACAAATCAGTCAAAGGCTTCACACAGCTACCGGTGCACGGCAAGACAGCGGCGGCCTGCACATGCATCCAGCATGCATCCGGGCTGGCCACCCATGCTAATCCGCCTCACTGCTGTAAATTGCAGGCGAACGTGCGTGTTGCAATGATGCACAGGAGGAGTGGCAAGACGTAGCTGGCTGGTTGGGTGCTGCGGTTCATTCATGTAGTGTGCGGCGTGCAGCGGCCCAGCACCCCACACCGGCAGTGGCGGTCAGCAACTTCGCATGCGAATGCTGCAGCACATGCGCCACTAGCTATCAGGCCAGCAGTGTGCTGCTGTGATAGCGCTGCTCATAGCACTACCGGTAGCACTACTGATGGTGCTGTTGGTGGTGTTGCTGAGGGGCGGTCGCATGCTGCAGTCCCTCCCATTCATCAGCTGTGCAAGCTCATGCACCACATGACAAAACCACCCACACCGCCAAGGAGGAGACCCACACCGCCAAGGAGGAGACCCAGCATTGTGCATACAGCACATGGCGTTCGGGCCTTCTGCGCCAGTTGCTGTCGGAGGCGTAAATGCAATGCAAACAGGCAGGCGGGCAGCGCAGGCAGTCGTGTGTGTTCTCGGCTGCTCGCAAAGGCACAGCCGCAGGCACATGGATGAGCGCGGGTGGGGCCGTGGCGCAGGGCTGATCACAAAGGGCTGGACCATACACCAACCAGCAGGGAGTGGGGAAGCACCTCATACTATTCGTACAATCGCAAACCAGAGCAGAGTGAGCAATGACCAAAGGCACGTACATTGGGTGGCATGCAGGAGGCGTTATAGCATCACAAGCGCGCACCATGCATCTCAATCAATAAATGTACACCAACGAGCGAATACGTGTGCATGCATCCATTCAAGCCGCCAAGCCTGCATCCGGATGACCCCTGCGCCCTTGGCTTGCTGATGGCCGCGTCAAACACATCACGCGCCACCAACAAACAACACCTGCATGCATGCGTGGTGCGGCTTGTTTGTGGGTGGACGCTCATGCTACACACACATGTGCGTAAGTGGCAGGCAGGCAGTGTATGCGGCAGGTACAACGTGGATATAGCTGGCGTTGCCATGCAAACGCATGGTGCACCCATGCAATGCACAGAGTATTCCAGCCGAACTCCCATGCGGCAGGTAGGAGCTGCGCAACGCATGAGCAGCAGTACAGGTAGCTGTAGGATAGTAAACATTGGATAGCAAACGTACAGTAGACATTGGATAGTGCATCCATGCAGCAGCAAGGTAGGTAGCAGATGCGCAGTGCATGGGTAGCAGGTAGCGAGGGCAACATTACTAACATTACATGCAGATGCCACAAACTGGCGGGGTGTGCAGTCATTCACACGCACATGAAGGGGCATGTGCGGAGGCATATTGCACCCCCCTGCCCCCTGTAGGCATGCTCAGCATGCGAGGGGGCCGTGGGGGAGCAGGAGGGTGAGGGAGGGGAGGGTGCCTTAAGCCGCAGCACGCCACTCCACATGTGGCATGGATTTGAAACCGGATCATGCAGGGATGCATTAAGTTGCCTGAGCAGTTGCCAGCTTTCCTGCTGCATACCAATACTCAACGCAGGCAATAACAGCCCGCATGGAGGCGCATCGGCTGAAGCAGAGCAGGGCTGAAGCGATGCAGTGCTGAAGCGAAGCAGGGCTGCACGCACGCGCGCATCGGGCCTTGCCACAGCTGCGCATGTGTCAGGGAGAGCGCTCGTGGGACCATGCAGCGTGATTCCCGCGGGGGCCGTGCAGTGTGCATATCATATACATGTGCGTAGGGATATAGGCTGCACCTGAAATGGCGGGCAAGGTGTCTAGGCTGATCTGGCAGCTGTGTTTTTGGCAATGTGGCAGTGTCAGCAGCGCCTGCCAGCATGCATGCTACTCGTCGTCGTCGTCGTCGTCGTCATCGTCATCGTCATCGTCACTGACCGCCCGCGCGTCTGCAAACGGGCGGATCTCCGCCTTGAGCCTCAGCGCGCCATCCACTAGCGCAACGTCATCCCAGTCAGCGATCTGGGTCACGCTCTTGCCGTCAGGGAACTTGAACATGTCTGCATATCCCTCGCCTGCATCCATTTTGCTGCCTCCAGCGCTCCAGCGACCCGCTTGCCTATACAGGTTGCCTGCTGCCTCGCCTCGTGCCCTGCCAGGGCAGCGACTGAACAAGGCGTACCATACATACCAGGAAGGCCCGGCTTCGGGCTCCAGATCGTCCTCCTCCTCACAGTCCATAGGCAGGCCAGCGTACAAGAACACGCCGACAGCGTTGGCTGCCGCGTCAATCTCCACCATAAGCTGCCATTTTAAACCGAGTCCAAAGACACTAACGTTGCTGCTCACACGCGTGTTGGACAGGTCATTCTCCGCCATGTGCACCAGCTTGGCAGAAATAATGCTGCGGGTAAGAGCGCGATCCACAAGCACGGTGGTGGTGCCCGCCGACGAGGCCTGCCGCTTGCCGCTGGCAAACCACGCTGAGTAGCGGCCGGTGGCTGCTGCAGGAGCAACGCAAAGCTCCCTATGCGCGGCCCTTGTGCGTGCACTGACATCAGCACTCAAGCTGAGGGCGGTAAGCTGTGCCAGCTGTGCTACGGACAGATGCTGCACCAGCCAGGGCAGGGCAGGGACCACCGTCACCAGGTAAGCAGTGCTGAGCTGAGCCAGGCGCAGCCGGAGCGCGATTTCCTTGCAGTCCTGCTCTGAAGGGTCGTTATCATCCACCCAGCATGCTGCGAGGGTCACTACGCTGTCCTCGCAGTCGGTCGCCAGTTCGTCGCTCCTGAGCAAGGCAAGCACGACTGCAAGCGGAAGGTCCATGAAATCCTTGCGCAGCTCAGGGCTACGCATGACAAGCACCACGTCGCCCAGATGGCTGAGCACGGTCTCGGTGCAGGTACGACGCAGCTGCTTGACCGTTTCCGAGTCAGGCGCATTTGTGGCACTGAGCACGGCGATGGCGTCGTCCTCGGTCACGGCTTCAGCTTGCAGTTGTACTGCTGCTGCTGAAATGGCTTTGCAGTAGCTCTCCATACCCAGGTAGTCCGCTACATTGTGCAGGCGCAGAAGCGCTGGTGCGGTGAGCTCGGCAGCAGGCAGCTCGTAGTCATAGCAGAACTTCAGGCACATCTCTACATAGTTCACATCTGCTTCGCTTGCCACCGACACACTGAGCACGAGCTCCGGCCACGCTGTACCGCAGGAGCATCTGCCGAGCTTGACAGTGCACGTCTGTTGCTGCTGTTGCTGCTGCTGCTGCTGCTGTGGCGTCTCATCACTGGCTGTTTTATCCACCTTCTGTCTCTTGGAATGTCGATGAATATCATCCGGGGGTTCAACCATGTCATGCCCCAGAGCTTGCTGCTGCTGCCTCCACCGCTGCACCTGTGCGCAGAACAAAGTTGACTTGAGACTCACGATACCTTTCGAGACTGGGACCTCCCGCAGCACCTCCGCTGCCCCCTCCTTCACGATCTTGACAACTGCGTCGTGGAAATCGGGGCTGTCAAAAACGTTCTGTGCAAGAGTCGCCATGGGCCGAAGCTCCTAGGAGTGAGTTCGGCTTTTGTTATGGCTCAGTAATGTGCCTTCAGGGCCCAGCTGGTTGGACTATCAGCAGACCCTGAGCTGAGTGCAAGTGCGACGAGCGAGCGTGGGTACAGTTGTTGGTGCCATATTAGCCATATTGGTGTCCAAACGTGCAGAAGAATAAATATTGCTGATAAGACATAACACGTTGTTAAATCGTGGTGAGGGCATCATATCATGTTGTACGCATTCTCGCTCAGCACAGTGTTTGGGCGACCCTGAAACCACGATTCCTGCAGTACAGCTGCCATGAAGCCACGGTGAAAGGCAAGTGAAAGCCTTGGCAGACGCGCTTTGTAATCTATGCATCATGCAGCAGTACTGTGGACTTATGGGGTTCCCAGGCGCAGCCAAGTATCGGTCTCGGCCCCCTACTCCTTCGACCCCACCTGCGACCGCGCATGCTTGCACCCGGCTCGGCTCCGCAGTCGTCCCCCCAGGTGGTGCGTAGCAAGTGATGCAGCATGGGCAGGTGATGCATCAAAGGAGAGGAGCAGGTTGCTGCTGAGCGGGGAACCAAACGCCAAGGTGCCGGGGCTGATTGCGGGGGCATGCAGTCACTCACATGCACATGTCAACAATGAGGGTGCAGAGACGCGCGCATTTGTGAATGCATGCACAGTAGCATGCAAACTCATGCATATCAGCAAGGATGTATGCCATGCATTTCTGCTACGTACAGGCAACGGCCTGGATGTCCCGTCCGCACCGAATGAAAGCTGAGGTGCCGACATTACGTCCCCACAAGCCGCTGCCTGCTGCCTGCCTGCCTGCCTGCCTTCCTGTGCGAACCAGCAGGCCCCCCTGAAAGCCGATCCATGCGTTCATCACCATGCCAGACCCCCTTGAACACGCAGCCTTGCTTGCCGCGCAGTGATGCACACGCTTGCTTGCTTGCATCTCACAGCTGCACACACACCTTCCAGCAGTGCCTTACGCACGCAGGCTCAATGCAGCTGCAGGCCGGCAGCGCAGCCAGTGCACACGCGCTAGCGTACCTGCCTGCGGGTATGCGCTCACAGCTGCGACATGCTGTCAGCGCATACACACATGTGAGACATAGCATAGGGCTCAGCCCCACACCAAGCAAGCCACCAGAGTCGTAACTCGATCAATTTCAGCAACAACGGCAGCCAAAGCTGTAGGTGCTCATTCAAGGCGCACCACGCCAAGGCGCAGCGCAAGTGGTACTGGTACGGTGCGCACACAATTCGTTCCGGCATGGAGGCACGCGCATCGAGGAACGCAGCGTACACAGCGTCAATACATGAATCAGAGGACACCAGTAGTGAGCAACGCCAACGCGGTACAATATACAACGACAAATGCCTAGCAACCCCTACAGTACAGACACCGATTTATTCGCACAGGTGTGCAGGTGCACACACTGGCTAGGTAGGCAGGGCGTGACCTTGCACTGCGGCTCACCATCAGACCTCACCTATTACACCTGCCTGCAGCTGAAGGTGAATGCACCCGCGCGTGCATGATTTGACTGTGCCATGCATGTGAGCAGCTGAATCATCGTATGTGCAAGGCAGGCACCTACTGCGTATGACAAGCAAGGGTGTGCAAGAGCACACCGGCAGCAGTGCATATGAGGGGGAGCGCTTGCCGATGGCGCGCGCTGTGCATATGGCACACGGCACTAGCTCCTGCGTGTTGTTTGTTGCTGCCGAGCGCACAGACGGATGCAAACAGGCAGGCGGGCAGCGCAGGCGCTCACGCATATCCTGAGCCATGCGTAAAGCCACAGTGTTGCAGGCACAGTGATCGGCGCTGGTGAGGGCATGGCACAGGGTTGATCGCAAAGAAAGGGCTAGACCATATAACACCCAGCTAGGGGAGGCGCGCAGGTGGGGGAGGCGCATCATACTGATCATGCATTCACGCAACCGTGAGGGTATGAGCGTTGTGTCACAAATGCATGCACATACATTAGGCGGTAGGAAGGTAGCGGTACGGCATCACAAGCGGGCACCATGCATTTCAATCACAAACCGCCATGTGTGACAACAGTTCAAGCTCAGTGCCAGTTATTCAGATTAGGTTGGGCATTGTGTGTTTGCTTGAATTAACCTGAGCTGAGCATGTAGGCGGTGAGCCTTGATCGCACCCACCCACCCACACCCACGCTCAGGTGCAGTTCTCACTCACTCACCCGCCCACCCAC